>MU671282.1:8510-59037 GCA_026770625.1 Nicotiana glauca | reverse complement strand
GTGTCCACTTGAGATATCCCGTAGCAAGTAGCTCACTTGGTTTCTAGTATTGTGGTTGCCCATGATGTGGAATTGTATTGCAATTTGGAAGTTAGTATAGCATAATCATGTCCAACTCATAACGAATGATTATTTTCTCTTTATGTCTCCACAATATATTAATTGTATTCCTTATTTAGTGAATTCATTGTGCTAATTACCAACACTTGTATGATAACCATGAGAGAACATGCCCTTCTATGTGTCACTATGACACTTCCTTTTTTTTTCAAGTCAAAACCTATGGAGATCTCATCATGAACATATGCAAAACCTTCAGTGATTATTGTGCACTGTCTCATTGAGTTTGGTTTTCTTTACACCCTCAACTTCTAGAATCATTGACTATGTCGTTGTCATGTGCGGGGAGTTATACTACCCTTGGTATCTCACCTTTTTGGTTGGATAGGAGTGTAATTTTCCTTCTCCCTGGAGCATCGTGTTAACTATTAGAACCATCTAACCAATTCATGATTTCGTCCCAATATCAAGATGCCCTAGCTATGGAGTTTCACTCGTGAAAGGTTGAGATTAGATGACTTCGGATTTTTGTACATATCATGAACATGTTGATTTGAATGACAAGTGGTCATATTTTTAGTTCCCTCATATATGATCAATTATTAGGAAGGGTTAAGTTGTCTGAAATATGGTAATCTCATAAGCGTTCAATTCTTTTCATCCTCATGGGCTTGTGGCATAGATTCTGTATGCCAAGTAATGTTAAGAGTGTAATTCAACTTTATGTATTTTGAAACCCATATCACATTCAAGTTACCAGAGTATTCTTATTCTTGATAGACGGATTTTCCCTACGCTCTAGAAAATGAGTGGTCCATGTACTCGAGCATTCCTCCTTAATGATTCCTATTTCCCATGTACTACTTACTCTTATGCCTCATTTGTGTAATAATTGAGGTAGTCACAATGATTAACTATGTCAGTATTATTATTAGTAACCTTTTGTGTCTCTTAGCATATGACCTCATAAAGTTCTCTACTCAGCGTATTAATGGATTCCTGAATAACTCCAGCCTGATCTTGAACTCTGTTGTTCCTCGTTGTATTAGATCCATTGGGTATTCTAAGTTCAGACAAGTCAAAGATAAATCTTCATAGTGTGATCACATATATATCGGATAGGTAATTTTATGGTTAGTTTATGATATCATATCTTAGAGTAACTATTAAAGGTCATCAAGGTTTAGTGTGAGCGTTCGCCTAGAGATTTAGAGTTTGGAGGGCGAGCAGGATATTCTCCATATTTTCCCCTGAAAATATTATGTGAGTTGATAATCAAGGTAACATAAGTGTATTACACATTAGGTTTCAATAGGGGTATGATATTCCCCGTAACTGTTTCTCATGTACTTTGTGTTTCCATATGCTTATGTCTAAGAAAATTGTGATAAAAAAAAATTGGGTATGAATTGATTTGATTGAACTATATGATCATGGTAATATCCTATATGATGCACTACAAGAAAGAATCATGGTGGCTTGACTTCATATAGATTGTTGATTGAAATGAAATTATATTTTTGTTGATAAACACCTTTGTGATTACATTAATGGCTGGTAAGGACTATTATGAACACATGATTGTTTGGTTACTATGAAATAACATTCTTGATGGTATGATGCCATGTTATGTAATTGTGGGTTGTTGTTGTTATCATGAATTGCAATATCCGGTGTAATGTAAATTGTACAGTGGAAGTTATTAAAAGGTAAAGTCAATGGATAGTTATCTCATGCAAGATGATTATCTATCATCCTTGATATATATGTTTGGGAGTTAATATTATTTCTGAGAATGTGTCATGACAATGCTTGTAAGTCGATAATGTCATCTGGAAAGCTGAAAGTGTTGTGGAAGGAAAATATTTTCTCTTGATTGAATACCAGTTAGTTTTACTTGGAATGTACCATATTGGTGTTTTGATCTAAAACTGTGCAGTCCATGTTCTAGTATCCTTATGATACTGTAGTGCTCATAATACTAGGATTAGGATTGTAGATATATACATTGTGGTGCTATGTATAGTTGTGGATGTGTTGTTGAGACGAATTTGGTGATTCTCTGGCAGGTGGATAGGCCTAGTAACAAAGGAGACTCTGCCGAAATTTCTGAAAAATTTGGGAGTTAGTCAAAAATTTAGGGACTTGAGGTAGGTAAGAAAAGAGATGTGTGATGTTAAAGTGTTTGGGGAAGACTCTAGTCCTCATTCGAGGACGAATTATCCTAAAGGGGGGAGAATGTAGGGCCCCGGAAAATTTCGCTAAGTAATTTAGGATTTTGTAGTGCCATGCAGGCTTATTATAATATGTTAATATGCTATAACATGGTGGTCATCAATTGTATTTGGTAGATATGTGTATTAGGCTTATGTTAAGTAATTTGGGGCACAAGGAAAGGCCTAAGTATAAGAAAAATTGGAAAAGTCCATTATAGGCTAAGATTTCAAATGAGTTCGCACAAGCCCCCACTTTGAACGAGCATATCTAAATATCTATAAGGTTTTGGGTGATAGATAACCTATCAAATTAAATTTCTTTGAGTATAGTTTCCAATGCTTCAAACCGTTCATCATTTGGACATTCCTACACAAAGTTATGATCAAATTACCGAAGGCTGGAAAAACGCGATCATGTGTCAAATCTGCAATCGCAGAATCACAATGCGGTCCGCATTTTTGATCTACGATCGCAAATCTGATCGCAGACTGGGTTAGTGTAGCCCATTTTTGGGCAGTGATTCTGCGATGCATCTGCGGCCCGCATACCCATTCTGCGGTCCGTTCTGCGATCGCATAGTTGACATCGGAGGGTTAATTTTCTAATTTTCATAACTCGACCCCATTTTGATATATAGCCTTTGGGGCTTCATTTGGGGTCATTTCCTACTGATTTTAGAGAGAGGTGAGAGTATTTTAGAGAGAGAAGGAGGAATCCAAAATTTAAATCATCCAAACCTTGCATCAATCTTCAAGAATCAAAGAACCCAATCACAAGATCTTCATCTAAGAGGTTAAGATTCTATACCCTAGGTTTTAATTTCAAGTTTGGAGTATAAGATGGGTTATTGAGGTATGATTCTTGGGTGTATTAGTATTTGTACACATGCATGTACAACTTAGGTTTATGGGAAGATTGTCTAACTTAAATAAGTAAGATTGGGTCAGGGAATGAAGGAAATCTTGAAAAGGGGATTTGAAATCAAGATGCTCATCTAGTATTTGATAAAATGCTCAAATGAGCTAGAGTTATGAATATCTTTCTAATTTTTGCTCAGTTTTGCTATGTCTCAAAATAGATTGAAGTTGCTAGAATTTTCAGAACGTTGTAGTAACTTAAGAAAAAGCTCTTTGAGGTATGTATGGCTAACTTTGACCTTTATAACATCACCTTGTTTGGTGTACGAATATTTGGTGTGTGGTATCTACATGGATTGTTTGTGAAATTCTTATGATTGGTTTGTTGGGTGTTTGATTGGTTTGATTGAGTGTTTGTGGTTTAATGGTGCAAGTAATTGACAATGAACTAAATGTGTGATTGTGAAAGTGTTATGTGGTAAGAATTGAGAAACAAATGATGGAAGGAAAATCATAAATGATGCAATTGGAACAACTGTGGTAATAATATATTTGGCTTGTTGTGGGTCATTATTGTGGTGACTTAAATTACATATGAATTGTTAAAAATGATGGAAAATGGTATTGATGGTTATGGNTGGGTTGTGGTGATAAGGGTGGTCGAGGTAATAAGGGTAGAAAGTGATCGAAATCACTATTGAAATGAAAATATGAGAAAAATTGTAAAATCATTGATGTGATAATGTTTTAGGGGAAAAAGGAGAGATTGTAAACTTGTTTGGCTTGATTGTTCCTTTTCTTGTGCATTTGATTTTTGTTTCTATTACTGTTACCTACTTGTGTATGGTTTGAGTTTACTTGGGACAAAGTTTGTTCATACATACCAGTACAATTCAAATGTACTGACGTCCCTTTTGCCGGGGGCGCTACATTCGTGTTATGATTGTAGGTGGATCCATAGCAGGTACTCCAGTCCACCGACTGTAGCTCCTCATCACTTCCCGTAAGCTGATTCGGCGCGTCCCTTTACATTCGGGGCCCTATGTGGCTCATGCCACTTCTGTTTTGGGATCTTGTTTTGATGTTTGTATAAGGTATAGCCGGAGCCTTGTTGTCGGCATTTCCATATTATTCTTAAATTGTATTTAGAGGCTCCGTAGACAGGTTATGGGTAGTTTCGGGCATGAGAATTTAAAAGATAAATATTGATGTTTGGCAATGATGTATAAAACTTGGAATACTTGTATTATGGTGAATGAAGTTGCTAATAAAAAAATAAAATGGAAATTGTTATTGATAGGTTTATAGAATTTGGTTAATGGAGTCCATCTCCTATAAATGGCTATTTCACTTCGTTAATAGGTAATGAAAATGTGGGGTAACACGTGGGATAGAAAAGGCACCCAGGTCTCATGTCCCTCGAATTTGGGGCGTGATAACTGCAAGGCCAAAGCTGTTACTCAACACATAAAATAAGGGAGTAGGGATGGGAAAACTGACAAAGCTTAGGGCCCAAAGGGTCCAATTTATATCCATGGACAATAACTTCAAATATTGCCATGTTTCTGAACCATAACCTAAAGCATATAAGGGGGATACGGGGGTTTGGGATTCATAAGGTAGCAAGTAAATAACAAATGACTGACAGAGTGCACACATAGATAAACATTAATTTATAAGGGAAAGAGAACATATTAGCATGCTAGTATCGTATTTTGACTGCAGAAACATGAGTAGAAGTAGACAGAAATGATAAACTGGAGCAATTAAAGAAAACATGTTGTTGTTGAGCTTGTAAATTAACTAGGACATACCAGTAGAGAAGCAAAGTGCAGAAAAGGTAGAGCAAACAAGAGTCCACATTCTAGCCTTGGCTTTCAGCCAGCTAGACAAAGCAACAACACAAGTAGCAGTAAAGAAAGAGAGAGTTTTAAGTGTTAGTGTGTATTTTAAACTCAAGTTGTTCGTGTGTTCAAAGAAAAGAGAGTAGGGTATTTATAGTTTTTGAAAACGAGTGAAGAGTAAGTTAATAATAAAATCTTAACACAAACATTGAAACAATCACAAGTCAGAATCAATTAACACAAGAATTCCCTTTAATCAAGGGATTAGTGCTCAACGGACACTAACAGGATTAATGTAAGGAAAGAAAATCAATTTGCAAGCGGAATGATTGTTGCCATAAAAGGAGTAGTAAAATCATATGGTAAGGGATTAAGTCTAAGTACAGGAATGTAATTATTTTTGGAAAGGATCTGGTAAGGCCCAACAAAGAGAAAGAATCAATTACCCCTTAACGGGAGAGTAAAAATTAGAATTTCACAAAGGAAAAGTTTTAAAAATCAATCACTAGTTTGAGAATCAATCATGGAAGGGACTCATTATATAAATGAAGTGCACAAGTAATAGACTTGTGAGGCCAAGTTATGGCAAGAAGAAACAACTTACAGTAATAGCATGATAGTCACGTAAGTCAAGTTTCATTGGCTTAGTAAATAGAGAGAAAGATTAGAAGCATGCAAAGAGTCAAGTGAAAAACTTTTCTAAAAAAGTAGTCGAGTTTAGTAGATATCAAGAAATAAAAAACTAATCACATAATGGAAACAATATGCTGAAGTGAAGGAGCAATTTAAAATAGGCGAATTGCACAAAAAAACTAAGGAACTTTCGAAATCGGTAGAGCTTAGAGGCGATAAACAAATAAAACAAATAAACAGCCTCAGAGTCTCAAATAAACACAATTTTTTTTTAGGGTTTTCAACACTGAACAGGTGCAAACAAAGTAAATCAAACAGGTAGACTCAGAAACTCAAACAAATCTCCAAAAAAAAATCAGGTTTTCAACACCAATCAGACTTAGAGATGATAAACAGATGAATCAAACGAAATACTTAACAAACAAACTTAGAAACCCTAGTTTGAAATCAAAGATTTTAAAAAGGAAAATTGGGAAAGCGCTTAAAACATCACATATAGCACAGATCCAAACAAATAAACGAAAAAGAACCTCGAATAGGCTAGGGTTTCTGAGAACCATAAAAATGAGAAAGGCTTGGGAGAAACAAGATCAAATCTGGAGTTGATAAGGTCGGAACCAGGCTTAGGAGGCTAAGACACGCCAGAACAAGGCCAGAGATGGTCGGAGATCTCGAATCGATGGAGGTCTGAGCGAAGGTCCTCAAAGTCTGGCCTCGAACCTTCAAGTATCAGGCATGTAAGAGCAATAGAAGGTGAGTATAGGTCGTCCATGGCTTGAGCGGCCATGAACTCTAGTGGATTTGGGGTTGAAAATGGCGGAGAGCGACTAGGGTTTCGAGAGAGTTCGAGAGTGTTTGAGAGACGAGGGAATTAGAGGCGGCGTTTTTGAGAAAATTGGGTAGGGTTTAGGGGTAGTTTGGAATTAAAAAGGAAAGAAGGAATCTGAGCCGTTGATAAAAAATGATCAATGGCTAAGATTTTAAAAGAAAACGGGCGGGTTTGGGCGATTGGATCAGGGGTCAGGTCCAAATGGAATTGGGTCGCATAATTAGGTTCGAATTGGGGCGCCAAATTGGGCTGTATTTGAAATGAAATTGAGGCTAGATTTTAAATAGACAATTTTCTCTTTTTATTTTATAAAATGGCAATAATGGTTTTTAAAAATAAATTAAAAATACTGAGTAAACAAATATCACATAAATATTAACTTAAAAATACTGGAACTAATTTTGTAATTATAAAATGCTATTAATCATAAAATAGGCTATAATTATAATTGTATGCAATTTTAGATTTAAAAATACCAAATAAATTCGTAAAAATATGCAAAAATTACCTTAATTATATTTTGGTATAAATATGAGAATAAAGTGAATTATTCACCAAAAAATGATAATTTAAGGAATAATTATTGGATTTTGTTGTATTAAAATAGGCAATAAATCGGTTTAAAAATCGTTAAAAATGCCAAAACGCTTGGGTGTGCTTATATATGCACAAATATGCTATTTGCAAGTATTTTGGGTATAAAAATACTTAGGGAAAAATTGGGTATCAACAGCTGCCTCTCTTTACCTGGGAAGGATGAAAGAGTTGTCGGGTAAAGATATGATGACCAATTTTGACCGGAAGCGGCGATTTGAAAAGAATTTGACCGGGCTCTGATTTCTGAGCTGCCTACATATCCCTGATTTTACAGGAATCAGGTAGTATGTAGTTCAAGAACCATTGGCAGATGCTGATAGAGATTCGAAAGAGACGGACATGATGTTTAGGGGCAAGAGGTATTTTGAAACTTGATCGGCTGCGGGGACTAAAGCGGGATCGCTCCTGCTGAGACGACCATTGCCAGCCGGTGTACCTGCAAGTGAGAAATACGGCCGTATATTTTTCATAAATTTAAACGTGATGCAAGTTCCCATTGGACCATGAATGCTGTCTTCGGATGATTAGGATGACGTCCTCAGACCATGACGTCCTGGGCCATGAAGCGCAAAATAAAGGATTCACAGGCTATGAAATGATGTTCTCGGGCTATGATAATGGTGTCTCCGAACCATGATGCCTTTGAATAATGATGTGCAGGATATAAAGTGGGGTCCTCGGGCCATGGCATGGTGTTCTCGGGCTATGAAGATGATGCCTCCGAACAATGACGCCCTCGAAAAATTTGGCGGTATTTTAGCTGATGTAATGCAAGATTTGGCGGTATTTCAGCCGGTGCAAAAAAATGTAATTGGCGATATTTCAGCCGACAGAAATTTAAATAAAGCAGCGATGTTTCATTTGATGCAAAAAATATAAATGGCGATATTTCAGCCGATAGAAATTTAAATAAAACAGGCGATGTTTTAGTCGATGTAAAAAGTAAAATGGCGATATTTCAGCCAACAGAAAGCATAGGTATAGATGATAATGGAGATTTAAATATGAACTGGCGATATTTCAGTCGATGTAGAATTTAAATAAAGTTTTGCGATATTTCAGCCGATTGCAAGACGTAAGTAAAAGGTGGCGGTATTTCAGCCATGCAAGAGAGATAAAGTGGTGATATTTCAGCTGATGCAAATAGAGGTGGCGGTATTTCAGCCATGGAGGTAGAGGCAGAGCTTAACCTCGGAAGGCAGAAAGGTAGCCTTTTGCGGATAATGCAAGATGGAGACAGTGCTTAGTCTCGGAAGGCAGAAAGGTAGCCTTATGCAATGCAAAAATACAGGTGGAGGTAGAGCTTAACCTCGGAAGGCAGGAAGGTAACCTTATACAGATAATGCAGATGGAGACAGTGCTTAGTCTCGGAAGGCAGAAAGGTAGCCTTATGCAATGCAAAAATGCAGATGGAGACAATGCTTAGTCTCGCAAGGCAGAAAGGTAACCTTATGCATATAATGCAGATGGAGACAATGCTTAGTCTCTGAAGGCAGAAAGGTAGCCTTATGCAATGCAAGAAAAATAAAAGACGGATAGTAGTGAGATTTCTTAGTTGATAGCTGATTATGATATCGTGACTGCTAGGGAGGTTGTGTGCGAACAAGTGATGATTCTGAGAAGTTGCATTTTGAGAAAGTATGCGTACGTAAATATTCCTAACAATATTGTAAGTCGAGTGCCTGCATCCAAAGAAAAATCATGAGTTTTGTAAAAGGGGAGAAAGGCCAGTTCGTTCTCCTCTGGCTTACGGCAATGCGTATCGTTGGGGTAGCGTCGCTAAACAGCAGTAATTCGAACAACAATTATGCATTATTTAGTAAATATAGCGTAAGTATGAAAATGGTTTTCTTTAGATGAACCAACGACTGCGATGTGGTTCAAGACATTGCAACCATTCTTGCTCCAGAATTTTGAGGGTCCTCCTCAAAATTCTGCCCTAGTTTGCTGGGCTGGAACTTCTGACGGCTGCGTTGAACGACTGAAAAATCAACTTCGGAATTTTGAGGGTCCTTCTCAAAATTCTGCCCCAGTTTACTGAGGTGGCATTCCTGGCGATGAGTGGCTGAAAACTAACTTTGGAATTTTGAGGGTCCTTCCTCAAAATTCTGCCCCAGTTCCAATAGCATGGGGAAATGAAATTTTTTATTAAATTATGACCGAACCCATAGGGTTGCCTACGTATCCCCTCTTAAATGGGAATCGGGTCAGGCATAGTTCAAATTACATCATAAAGGGAAACATACGTGGTTACACATAGTATCGTTTCACTGCATCTGAATTGATCGGCTTTAGCCAAAGTTCTCCTTCCATCTCTGCAAGAATGAGGGCTCCTCCAGTTAGAACCCGGTGAACCATTTACGGACCTTGCCAGTTGGGAGAGAATTTCCCCTTGGATTCATCTTGATGTGGGAATATTTTCTTTAACACTAGATGCCCCGGTGTAAACTTCCTTGGTTTAACTCTTTCGTTGAAGGCTTTGGACATTCTATTCTGATACAACTAACCGTGGCAAACTACATTCATCCTTTTCCCATCTATAAGGTTTAACTGCTCATAGCGACCTTTTACCCATTCTGAGTCATCCAACTCTGCTTCTTGTATGATTCTCAAGGAGGGAATTTCTACCTCGGCGGGGATGACTGCCTTTGTTCCGTAAACCAGCATGTAGGGAGTTGCTCTGGTCAATGTGCGGACCATGGTGCGGTATCCCAGTAAAGCGAATGATAACTTCTCATGCCATTGTCTGTGACTTTCGACCATCTTCCTTAGTATCTTCTTGATATTCTTGTTGGCTGCCTCTACAGATCCATTCATCTGAGGCCAATAGGCTGTGGAGTTCCTGTGTTTGATCTTGAATGACTCACACATTGCTTTCATTAAATCACTATTGAGATTGGAACCATTATCAGTGATGATTGATTCCGGAATTCCGAAATGGCAAACAATATGGTCACGGACGAAATCCGCCACAACTTTCTTAGTCACTGCCTTGTATGATGCTTCTTCAACCCATTTGGTAAAATAATCAATTACCCCAGGATAAACCTGTGCCTGTTTGATGCGGTAGGCTTGATAGGTCCGATGACATCTATTCCCCTGGCGGCGAATGGCCACGGTAAGCTTGTTGCAGTAAGCTCGCTAGGAGGCACCTTTATCATGTCTGCATGTATTTGACAGCGATGGCACTTGTGAACATACTGGATACAGTCTGTTTCCATAGTCATCCAAAAATACCCTGCTCGGAGTATCTTCTTTACTAAGACAAAACCATTCATATGCGGCCCGCAGGTCCCTGCGTGCACTTCATCCAATAGTCTGGATGCTTCTTTTGCTTCGACACACCTTAGTAAACCCAAATCGGGAGTCCTCCTGTACAGGATTCCCCCATTGTGAAAGATATTGTTGGATAACCTCCGAAGTGTGCGCTTCTGAGTGGCGTTGGCAAGTTCTGGGTATTCTCCCGTTGTCAAGTACTCCTTGATGTCATGGAACCACGATTTTCCGCATGCTTCTTCCTCAACGTGAGCACAGTAAGCTAGTTGATCATAGATCTTTACTGGGATGGGATCAGTGAAATTCGTGTCTGGATGCTAGATCATGGATGGCAGAGTAGCTAATGCGTTAGCGAACTCGTTCTGGACTCTGAGGACGTGCTGAAATTCTGTCTTTGTGAATCTTTTCCTCAACTCCTGGATGTGATTCAAGTAGGGGAGTATCTTAGAGTTCTTGGTTGCCCACTCTTCTCGAACCTGATGTATGAGCAAGTCTAAATCCCCGATCACTAGCAACTCCTGAATGTTCATGTCGATGGCCATCTCGAGCCCCAGGATACAAGCTTCATATTCAGCCATATTATTTGTGCAAAAGAACCTGAGCTTGGCAAATACCAGGTAATGCTGGCTGATCTCTAATATCAGAACTGCTCCTATGCCAACTCCTTTGAAATTTGTGGCTCCATCGAAAAACAACCTCCAGCTATCGTAGGATTCTGCAATATATTCTCCTACAAAGGACACCTCTTCGTCAAGAAAAATACGTCTTTAGAGGTTCGTATTCTCCACCAATAGGATTCTCGTCAAGGTGATCAGCTATGGCTTGGCCCTTGATTGCTTTCTGAGTCACGTAAACAATGTCGACTTCACATAGCAAGATTTTCCACTTGGCGAGCTTGCCAGTGGGCATGGGATTCTGGAAGATATACTTCAGCGGGTCCATCCTTGATATGAGATAAGTAGTGTAGGCACAGAAATAATGCCTCAATTTTTGATCTACCCAAGTTAGAGCTCAACATGTGTGCTCCAATAAAGAATATCGGGCCTCGTACGGGGTGAACTTCTTACTGAGATAGTAGATGGATTGCTCCTTCCTCCCCGTTTCATCATGCTATCCTAGAACACAACCGAATGCTCCATCCAAATCCGCGAGATAAAATAATAGGGGCCTTCCTGGCTCGGGCGGAACCAAAACTGGTGGCATTGACAGGTATTCCTTGATTCTGTCAAAAGCTTTCTGACAATCGTTAGTCCATTTAGTAGCAGCGTCTTTCTTCAACATTTTGAAGATGGGTTCACAAATGACCGTGGACTGAGCTATGAACTGGCTGATATAGTTGAGTCTTCCCAAGAAACTCATCACGTCCTTTTTGTTTTTTGGCGGTGGCAATTCTTGAATGGCTTTGACTTTTGATAGGTCCAATTCTATTCCTTGATGACTCACGATGAAACCCAGTAATTTTCTAGAAGGAACCCCGAATGCACACTTGGCGGGATTTAGTTTCAGATTGTACTTTCTCAATCTGTTGAAGAACTTTCTCAAGTCTTCCATATGATCAGTGGCTTTCTTGGATTTGATGATGACGTCGTCCACGTATACCTCAATCTCCTTGTGTATCATGTCATGAAAGATAGTAGTCATGGCTCTCATATAGGTAGCACCGGCATTCTTCAACCCAAATGACATCATTTTGTAACAATACATCCCCCACGGCATGATGAAAGCCGTTTTCTCTACATCTTCCTCATCCATCCATATCTGATGATATCTGGCAAAATAATCAACAAAAGACTGCAACTCATGCTTGGCACAGTTGTCGATAAGAATGTGTATGTTTGGCAAGGGGAAGTCGTCTTTGGGACTAGCCCGGTTAAGATCCCGGTAGTCGACACAGATTCTAACCTTCCCGTCCTTCTTTGGCATTTGAGTGGAACGGTATTTTGTCTGACAATATCACAGGAATAGGTACCCTTGGTGGTAAAACAACAACTTCAAAGGGTGCATGTGCTTTTGGAACTCCAAATTCAACCTCGATTGGCCCGGGCGCCTTTGCAGAAGGAGGTGCTTCAAATTTGAGGGGTATAGACATGTTTACTTCATTGTCCCTGGAGGGATGATTATTCACAACAATTGGGTTAAGTGTAACCATTGGTTTCTTTGGTTCATCACCTTCAGCAATCAAACCTATCGACCCTTTGGGGTCCCAATCATCTTCAATCTCGATACTGTGAATGTCTCCACCTTTGTGGTAAGGCAGAGGGTTGTTGCGAACATTAGGAGCAGGCTCCTTTGCTATGATGACCTTATTGTTGATCAGGGTTTGAATCTTGTCCTTCAATGAGCGACACTCGTCAAGGGTGTGTCCCTTCATGCCAGAATGATACGCACAGGTCTTATTGGGGTTGACCCACTGGGAAGGATTTTATGGAGTTTTGGCTGGGATAGGAGTGACGTAACCAGCGACTTTAAGTCTCTCGTATAACTGGTCAATTGGTTCAGCGATGGCTGTGTATTGTCTGGGAGGTCTGCGGTCAAAATTTGGCCTGGGTCTAGGGAAATTCTGACGGATGGGAGGTGATTGGTAGTTAGTGGGTTGAGCATTATAAGCTTGATAAACAGGTGCTGGTTGAGAGTATCTGGGTGAGGTGGGTTGATATGTGAGAGGTGGAGAGGATTGGTAAACGGGAGGTGGATTTTGATAGGAGGGTGCAGGTGCTTGGTAATTCGGGATGGGCTGATATGTAAGTGGAGGTGATAGGTAGGTGTGGTATTTTGGTGGTGATTTGGCTCCCTGTGCGACCATTACGGCGCTCACATCCTTCTTCTTGGATGTGCCACCAGAGTGTAAAGCCTTATTGGTGGCCTGTAATGCTTCGAGATTAGTAACCATACCATTCTTAATGCCCTCTTCGATTCTTTCTCCCAGTTTGATGATATTGGAGAACTTCTGACCCTCGATCAACATAAACCTCTCGTAATATTAGGGATCCTAGGCTCGGACGAATATTCTATTCATCTTCTCTTCTTCTAGGGCCGGTCTGACCTTTGCAGCTTCTGACCTCCAACGAGTAGCATACTCGCAGAATGTTTGGTGGGCTTCTTCTTCAAATTCTGTATGTAGAATACATCCGATGCATTATCTGTATTGAATCGGAATCTATCTATGAAATCCGAGGCCATGCCTGCCCAGCTTGTCCTTTTCTTAGGGTCCTGGCTGATGTACCAGGATAAAGCATCTCCCTTCAGACTTCTCATGAAGAGCTTCATATGGATCTTCTCATCCTTTCCGACTCCAACCAGTTTATCACAATTTGTCCTCAGGTGGACTCTGGGATCTCCTGTTCCATCAAACATTTCAAACTTGGGAGGTTTGTACCCCTCTAGAAGTTTAACATCTGGCTGAATGCAGAGATCTTCATAATTTAACCCCTCGATACCTTTGTTACCTTCCACGCCCTGGACTTGGCTGGTTAATTTCTTGAGTTTTGCTACTAAGTTCCTGATAAGGGAGTCTTTTTCATCAGACTCAGGTGCATTTGAGATTGGTTGAGTATAATGGGGTACAATATCCACGTAAATAGGAGTGTTGTGGAGATGGTCATTTGTGGTGTTCAGTGGATCGGGAATGAATAGTGCGGCACACAATCGGCGTGATACCTGTCTGGCTCAATAGATTCTTTCCCCAAAACGATTTTGCAGTGCCAAAAGTGTTGAGCTTGGCACCTGTAAGGGTTATCATCATCCTGGAAATCAGCCCTGAAGTGACTCATTTTGTCGACCCTTGGTATGATTTGCTTTCTTCCAGCCTGCCTCATGGCTTGGAGAGGATTAGTATGAGAAACGGTGCATCTCGAGATCGAACAATGAACTCATTCGTGGGGAACATTCAATGCACCTAGTGCATTCGACCATCCATTGTACCTGGTCTTCTTTCAGATTTTCAAATAATTCTACCCATCCTCGGGCGTTCTCTGGCTGAGCGAACATTTTAGGCATATAATTCATACGCCTTGGCTGGTGGAAGGCGATGTGATCATCCCAGTCTCTGCGTAGGATCTCTTGTCGGTATTCCCCTTTCTGGAAGTGTTCCATGAGCTAGAGCTGAAGTAATAAGTTGCAACCCTCAAAATGCTACCCTGTTGCTGATAGTTGTCCAAGGCACGGAATATCTCAGCAATGATCATGGGCGCTATGCTGAGAGTCTGCCCGCCAATTCCTTCAATTAAAGTCTTGGTTACCAAGGCCAGTATGGTGTGGATCCTAGCCTTCTTCATAGGGAACACCACCATTCCCAAAAAGCAAAACATAAAAACGAAGACCCTTCTATGGATATGCCCCAATGAGGTGATGGAGAACTCATTGTCACGACCCAAACACCGCTCCGGTCATGATGGTGCCTCTCGTGAAGACAAGGCCAGCCATACCATTTCAGAAGACCACTTTAAAGCAGCTAATCAGTTATACAACAGTTCGAATATGAATTAATGATATTAATTAATGTAATTACAACCCAATTCAGCCCGATCGGGGTGTCACAAGTCACGAGCATCTATGAGAAGTCTAAATACAACTATAGGGCCAACAATATACAGAGTAAAATTTAGAACCAAAGGAGGAAATCCGGTGCAGCCAACGCTGGCGGTCACTTTGCTTAGCTACAATAGTAATACCTTCAATCAGCTCAAAACCCTCTACCGGGTGAACAATACCTGCATCTGCACGCGAGGTGCAGGGAGTAAAGTGAGTACTCCAACTTAGTAAGTAATAAAAGTAAATAATAACTGAGCAGTAAGAAATCACGAAAAGCAAGCCATCATGCTATATAGGACAATATAACCCTTTGAGAATACAGTGAAACTGCGAAATCTTTAGAAATATCTGGGCTCAGTTTAAAACCTCTTTTGAAAATATCTTTATCCAATAGTTAAGCAAATGAATGCGAAACAAGTAGTGCAAGCCAGCACAAAAGTCAGCCCCTCGGGCACAGCACTCCGTTAACAAATAACACCAGGATATCAGGTAATTAGTGCAAGAAGTAGCATGGAAGCCAACGAAATGAGAGTGCTGAAATGTCATGACAAATAATACAGATAGGGACAAATGCATGAGTGCAATGCAATGCATATGACGGTACACTCTGGCACCCACTACGGCGTGCAGCCCTAGCCATCCAGATATTTAACATCGACGACGCTAACTGGGGGTGTGTACAGACTCCGGAGGGGCTCCTACAGCCCAAGCGCAATATCAAGCCATCTCATGGCATCAAATAGGCCCTCGGCCTCAATATCCATATAACCATCTAGGCCCTCGGCCTTAATATCAATATAACACCGCTGCGGCGTGCAACTCGATCCATGATTAGTTCAGAAATGCACATATAACACTGCTGCGGCGCGCAGCCCGATCCATGCTCAGTCCAGAATGCACATAAGCCACTTAGGCAATGTTAAAATAATAGTTCTCAGCTCAAAACGTCAAGAAAATATAGTTTAAGTTTTCAAATCTTAGAAAGATGGCTGAGTTTGCAAAAAAATATTCAAAACCTTGGATCGAGATCAATAATATGCAAAAAAAATGATATGAAAACGGTGATATCAATCCATGAAGGATTCAAATAATTAGCACGAAGCCCAAATATGACAATCAGCCAAAATTATGAAATATCAAATAAGTTTCAGTCAATTACGCGGTAAAATCAACAATCGGGACGGACCAACTCACAATCCCTAACGGTGCTCTACCCCACGCTCTCTATCCGGCGTGCAAGTCACCTCAATATAGCACTATGGGTCCAAATGCGGGGTTTCAAACCCTCTAGATATCATTTACAATCATTACTCACCTCAAACCGGTAACGATGACTTTGCCCCCTCAAATCGGCCTCCACGCGCGTCGAATCTAACCAAAATCAGAGCGAATACATCGCAATATGCTAAGGGAACAATACCCAAACGAAAATTATCGAAAAATAGCAAAAATCTCGAAACTAGCAAGACTTGAGCCACGGGCCCACTTCTCAAAAAATTATAAAATTCACACCAATGGATTCCTTATCTCGCCACGAGTTCATACATACCAAGAACTCCCAAATCCTATCTCAAATGGCCATTCAAATTCCAATTTAAAAATCCCAAAACTCAATCCCTAGTTCTTCCACTTTTGGCTTAATTTCATGAATTTCTAGGTGGATTTCACAATAAAAACGAGTATGGAGTTCAAAAATCTTACCTCCAAATCATTCTCTTCGAATCCCTCTTCAATATCTCCCAAGGAGCTCTCAAAATGATCAACAATGGAGGAAAAATGACTAAAACTCGCGGATGAAATGTTTATGAACTCACTGCCAGCTCCAGGCTTTTCCTCTATGCGATCGTGACCCGAGGCACGCGATCACAAAGAACAAAATTACCAGCTCCTCAATTACGTCTACGCGATCGCGGTCCAAGCCACGCGATCGCGGTGCCTTAAACTCCACTGCTACGCGATCGTAATCCAACATATGCGAATGTGATGCACCAGGGCCCATCCCTCCGCAATCGTGGAGGCTATAACGCGAACGTGTAGAACAAAGTCACCTTGCCCGGAAAACCTTCTCTGCGATCTCTACGCGTTTCACGCGATCGCGATGACCAATTTGGTCTGCAACTGCCGTTGCAATTTCTGCTGCAATTTATCAACTTCAAACTTCCCGTCAACCATCCGAAATCATCCCGAGGCCCCCGGGACCTCAACTAAAAGCACCAACATATCCCAAAACTCCATACAAACTTGTTCCAATCATCAAAACACATCAAACAACACTAAAGTCACCAATTCACATCGGATTGAAGCCTAAGTTCTTCAAAAACTTCCGAAACATGCATTTGATCAAAAACCCGACCAAAACACCTCCGAATGACCTGAAATTTTGCACACACATCCAAAATCACCTAACGAAGCTACTGCAACTCTCAGGATTCCATTCCGACCCTCAGATCAAAATCTCACCTATCAACCAGAATTCGCAAAAATACTAACTTCGCCAATTCAAGCCTAATTCTACACCGGACCTCCAAAATCAATTCCGATCACACTCCTAAGTCACAAATCATCTCTCGAAGCTAACCGAATCACCAAAAATCACATCCGAGCCCTCTAGCTTATAGGTCAACGTCCGATTGACTTTTCCAACTTAAGCCTTCTTAAAAGAGACTAAGTGTCTCATTTTCTACCAAAACCAATCCAAATCAACTACAACACACCAACTATTGATAACGAAACATGAAGAAGAATAAAATGGGGGAAACAGAGCGGTAACTCATGAGACGACGGGTTGGGTCACATCCTCCCCAACTTAAACCATCGCTCGTCCTCAAGCGTACCCAGAGTTGTCCTAGAAGCCAACAAATAGCTGAATAACTTTACCAAGCATATACTCGGGGGTCCCACGTCACCCTATCTCATATCGGTCCGATAACACAACATAGCTAAAATTACCCAATCCAGTCTAGCCTATAAATCATAGAACTACCTTTTCACTTCTAAAACCATCAATACGATCAAAACCTCACACCTATAGTTTGAATAGTCCTGAACCAGCTGTAACAACCCATACTGCAACCTTAGGGGAAATCATATGATATACCACATAATCCAAGCACTCAAAATGATAACTTCTATTCACAGTAGTTACCCACAACAACCGAATACCGATTAGAAAACCTTTTATTTAACTAAAGTGTTATTCCAATACTTTCATATACTGTCAACGATAAATGAAACATGCAACAAACCGTAACCATTTCTCAGATCAACCATTCATGAAGCCACTTCCCTTTTGACTAATACCACAATAGATTTCCGAGCCCAACCTCGATATTATCCTTCTAACAAGCTGAAATCAAATCTGTTCGTATTCATTAATGACTCCAACGACCACCTCGAATCCAACACACCACTCTGGTGATACGATGCCTCAATACAGGCCTAAGCCACAACTTGCATAATACACGCACCAATAAGAAACAGTGTGAAAATACTCAAATCATGACAAATGACTCAAACGAAAGAGCTGTAACTCAAGTTCATCAGTATCATCACAGCACAAGGCTGAGACCCCGTCTCACATCATAGAAATAGAACACCTGAATCTACCTCGAAACATTATAACTTCACATAGCCTCTCTACAATGCGTGATCCTATCCAAACACTGAGACAGCCAGTCTACACCCCAACGTCATATCTAAAATCTAACATACCAAGCAAAGAAAGATCCACTCGGCCTCCAAATCCCAATAGCCGCTAAACGGTACCAATACACACGATCCACAACCACTACATAGTCTGCACCTGAGAACTCCCAGTCTCCAACTCCATATAGCACACGAATCACCATACCTGGTTCCAAATTCTGCCGTATGAATACATATCACACCTCAAGTACCCAATCATCCCACGAAAGATATTCTAAAATTTCCCTTGTGCCATCAAACATACTCAGATATCAACAATTGATCTAACAAGAAAGTGCCGCAATACTACCGTAGTATCATCAGTTTAATCACATTACCTTTTCCTAAGACGTGTACTTTCGTCAAATCACTTCCAATTAGCAGTATCATTTCCTTGATTATCTGAGGCTACCCGTTGCCTAAGAGTTTTATGAACTTCCTTTCAGAATTGAACTGAAACCTCGAACACGCAAATCTCAATCCTCCACAACATACCGCGTATACCGTACCATCCAAGGATAGCAAGAAAACCTTTATCTCCCTTCCAAGCCACAGACATCTACTCACTCAACTAGTAAAGAACTCTTATCGATCCCATCTAGAAGAAAAATCATTACACATTCCATGCTCCGCATGCCCATAGAAAATATACATCTCCAAATCGCGGTAAAACCCAACAAGAACTCTCTCCCAGTTCCATTTGCACGAGCTAAACTGCCAGGATTGAATTCCTTCTATCCAAACCGAGCTAAGCAAGCTATCAAAACTCAAGAACATTGCTGCACAATACCTGTAAAGGCTCATTAACTTGAACACATACGAAGAATTAATCATATCCTTACCATACTGATTCGGTCCACTAACAAGCTACTTCATTTATCTAGATTTCCTTCTGATTCATTTTCAACTTGATATCTCCTCTTGCTGTAGCGCCACAATGCCTCTACCCAGGCTTACCACATGAGACCCAAGCATAAGACCACGCCATCTCAAACCCATGAGCCACTGAACACTCCCTCAAATATTCCCAGAAACACCACATTCCAGAATACTTTACTTTGAAGAACTTCCTGCGAATCTAAATTCGTTACCTTTACTTTCCAGATACTGATACATAGAATCCCATAATTAGCTTAAAATACCACAAGTCTTGACATTTTATAATGAAAACACAGTCTCTAACCTCATACACAACCTTAAGACACCTGATTGTCACATGTAGAATCTTGAACACATCAGAACCATTCTCAAAAGTCATTCACTCTTATTCAAGATGCAAATTACCTGACTCAACGAACAGAGTAACTCGTGACTTATTATCACTCCAATAACGCAAAAATGAAATCCTCATCCCAATACAAACAAACATCTTCCTGCTTCATGCACCAGCATTCTTACCAACAACAGTTTAAGACATCCTCTGATTTTACACATCTACGAGGCACCATATAACCTTTGTCAAAATTTTTGCTTCACTCATGCCATCCTTGGCTTAATTTTTGCAACCAGATTTGATTCGCCAGCATGCCTCGAACCGGAACCAACATAGCACATGACCGTACAATTAGCTAATCAATGGAAAACTCCCCAACTTTGCTCGAATCCATATATCAAGACACACTCACAACTCATAACACTTTTACTCTAATGATGCCACAATACCATAGTGATATGAAACTCAAATCATTTACAAGTTTGTGAAAACACAGATCATCTAGTACTGTAATCCTCTACACATCTCGCATCCATCTCAACATCAGTTGAGTCCACTCTCTTAAGGGACCCGAATTGTCGAATTTCAACACGTACCCTTCAATTACACATGAGATCTTCTAACATACACATAAGGATCATACCACTTAAGAACACTCCGCAGGAGATATCCCACCTGCTTCGCCTCAATTTAGTATTTCAGCATACCTTCCATCGTCATACACATTACACAGTCATTTAGCCTTCCTGGGTCTGAACTAATACCGCCACATGTAATGCACTTCATTTCCCAACTAGCAGACATGAAAATATTCTTCACGCGCCCATACTCGGGCTACATATCAAATCACAATAGGAAATGAACACTTAACAGTTCATCTATTATCCAGCAGACTTCTTCGTAACTACCAAGTCATATAGATACATCTCGCAGTACTAACATACTCATCACATGGATATCTAACCACCATTCCAGATAATAGGGACAATACCGAACATATAAGTTCAAAATACTTGCTCACACAATCAGCACCTTAGTGCTCAAGCCATAGGCAAGATCCGGCCTCAAGTCCTCCAGACTGGCCCAACATCAAACTCACAGAGATTACATCTCGTCCCTTGATCGGGGAATCACAAGCCATTAAGGCACATTTGATACTGAGCGCTAATGTGCGCATACAAACGCATGGAAGGAATTTCAAGAGTTTCTTTTCAAGCTGAATCAAGGACGCACGATAAGAATTTAAGAATGTGAAGTTTTCCTAAAGGTTCTGCAGGCTCTCGAGGATAAATACAGACATCTCCGTATCGATCCGCGAGGCTCTACTAAACCTGCTCATGACTCGTGAGACCTTGTAACCTAGGCTCTGATACCAACTTGTCACGACCCAAACCCCGCTCCGGTCGTAATGGTGCCTCTCGTGAAGACAAGGCCAGCCAGACCATTTCAGAACACCACTTTAAAGCAGCTAATCAGTTATACAACAGTTCGAATATGAATTAATGATATTAATTAATGTAATTACAAACCAATACAGCCCGACCGGGGTATCACAAGTCACGAGCATCTAGAGAAGTCTAAATACAAATACAGGGCCAACAATATACAGAGTAAAATTTAGAACAAAAGGAGGAAATCTGATGCCACGAACACTGGCGGTCACTCTGCTCAGCTACTATAGTAATACCTTCAATCAGCTCAAAACCCGCTACTGGGTGAACAATACCTGCATCTGCACGCGAGGTGTAGGGAGTAAAGTGAGTACTACAACTTAGTGAGTAATAAAAGTAAATAATAACTGAGCAGCAAGAAATCACGTAAAGCAAGCCATCATACTATATATGACAATATAACCCTTTGAGAAAATAGTGAAATCGTAAAATCTTTAGAAATATCTGGGCTCAGTTTAAAACCTCTTTTGAAAATATCTTTTTCCAACACTTAAGCAAATGAATGCAAAACAAGTAGTGCAAGCCAGCACAAAAGTCAGCCCCTCGGGCACACCACTGTAAGACCCCGGAAATTTTTTTCCAAACAATATAGGATTCGAGGTGTCATGTAGACTAATTGTAATATTTTTATGTGCTTTAAATATAGTGTAAATGAATTTGATGTGGTTAACAAGTGTATAGGTCATATAATAAGTGATGTGAGGTCCAATGGTAAGCCCAAGTCTAAGCCAAATGGGAAGAGTTCATAATAGGCTAAAGTTCTAAATGAGTTTGCACTAGTACTCACTTTGAACGGTCATATCTACAGTTATATAAGGAGTTGTGTGAGGATAAACCTATCAAATTAAAGCCCTTTGAGTCTATTTTCGAACACAACAAACCGTTTGTCATTTGGAGGTGTACACAAAAAGTGATAATCATTTTACTGGGCAAGTGTCACTTGCGCGAACTTTGCGCGAGCTCGCGAGTTCGCGCATTTTTGCTGAGTATTCTGCCTCGACGCGCGAACAACGCGCGAACTATGACCAAGTTCACACGCCTGGAAGGTTTTAATACCCTAAGACCGGTCTAGAGTGTTCCCAACTCATTTTTGGGGTTATGGCTTGCTCTCTCAAGGGGATTTCGTCCCAAACTTCATCCCTATGATCCAAGGTAAGGTTTTTAGAGTACTTTGAGTGATTTCTACCCCCTAAACACTTATACTAACAAGGATTAATCTTCAAAATCCTTAGACTTTCCTTCAAACCTTGAATTCATCAAGAACACCACAAGTGGGGATTCTTAAAATTCTTACTACAAAAGGTATGTCTATCATCTCTAACTCCTCTATGGTGATTATTCATGTAAGATCTATACATTAGGACTCATGGGGTGGTGATTGGGAGCCATAGGTGCCTAACCTAGGTTGTGTTGGTATTGTAGAGATTGTGAGATGGGTCATTGAGGTATGATTCTTGGTATAATAGTATTATGTATACATGTATGTGCAAATTAGGATTTTGGGAAGATTGATGAACACAAATAGGTAAGATTGGGTTGGGGAATGAAGGAAATCTTGTAAAAGAGAGTTAAAAATCAAGACGCTCAACTAGTGTTTGATAAAATGCTCCAATGAGCTGAAACCATGAATACCTTCCTAATTTGTGTTAATTTTGTTATGTCTCAAATAGATTGGGATTGCTGGAATTTACGAAACGTCGTAGTAACTTAAGGAAAGCTTAAATAAGGTATATATGGCTAGCTTTAACTTTTGTAGAATCCCCTTGTTGTGACAAGCATACTGTATGTGTACCTTGTATAAAAATATGTGTATTGATTGTCTTAGTTGATTTCCACACCACCGTGTTATATGTGATTGTGAAAAGTAATTTGATGTACCTACCTTATTATGTGCAAAGCTTGTAAATGCTTGAGGATGCCGACATGGAAGTATGTGTTAACAAATGAAAGAATGTTAATGTGCCCAAATGTGGGAATGTGTATATTAGATAAAAACCCTGTGTGGTAAGTAATGAAAGGGGGTATTATGAAATGACGTAAATGAGTTGAATGATTATGGCAACACCTTGTACATGAATTACTGCTTGGTGACAATTATGGTGCCTTGGGCCCAATTATATGAATTGTTGACATGAACTTGTGTTTCCTTGAAATGATGATTCTTGTGATGTATTGTTTGTGATTGTGATTGAAAAATATGATTGTCAGGCGGGGTCGAGTTGCGCGCCGCAACACGGAGTAATAAGGTTTGGGTTGTGGTGATAAGGGTGGTCGAGGTAATAAGGATGGAAAAGTGATCATAATCACTATTGAAATGAAAGTATATGAAACTCTTGAATATGGAAATGTTGGAAAGGGAAAAGGAGAGATTGTGAAACTTGTGATTTTGGTTGTTGCTTCCTATTTTCAATGTTTGTGAGTTCTATTACTTCCTCTTACAAGTGTATTGCTTGATTGTACTTGGGATGAAGTTTGATCCTACATACTAGTACTGTGGACTCTTGATGTTGGTTGTTTCTATTTTCTGTGCAATGTTTGTTGGTTCTACTAACTGTCTCTTATCTGTGCTTTGTTGATATTACTTGAGATAAAGTTTGTTCATACATACCAGTACAATTCAAATGTACTGACGTCCCTTTTGCCGGGGGCGCTACACTCTTATGATGATTGTAGGTGGTCCCATAGCAGGTAATACAGTCCACAAACAGTAGTGCCTCTTATCCATTCCGTCAGCTGCATTGGTGAGCCCCATTTCCTCTCGGGGCCATGTGTGGTTCATGCCACCTTCTTTTGAGTTTATTGTGTATTGTAAGGTATAGCCGGGGCCTTGTCCCCTGCAAGTATTGGTTAAGTTCTTAGCATTCGTAAAGGCTCCGTAGACATAATGTGGGTAGTGTCCATGAGTATTTTGGGTAAGTATTGGTACGGTTCGGAATCACGATCCACGTTGGTAAATATGGTATGTATTTTGTAAGTATTTGGTATCATATGTTGGTAATGATAAAGAGTGGAAATGAATTCTGGTTGTAAGTTATGTTTAAGTCTAAATGGCAATCTCACATGATTAATGTTTATTGAAATCACAGGGTAATGCGTGGGATAGGAAAGGCAATTCCAGGTCCGCTTGACTGGGGTCCTCCGGTTGAGCGCCGGTCGTGTCCCTCAGTTTTGAGGTGTGACAAGCACTCCGTTAACAAATAACACTAGGATATCAGGTAATTAGTGCAAGAAGTAGCATGGAAGCCAATGAAATGAGAGTGCTGAAATGTCATGACAAATAATACAGATAGGGACAAAAGCATGAGTGCAATGCAATGCATATGATGGTACACTATGGTACCCACTGCAGCGTGCAGCCCGAGCCATCCATATATTTAACGTTGCCGGTGCTCACTGGGGGTGTGTACAGACTCCGGAGGGGCTCCTACAGCCCAAGCGCAATATTAAGCCATCTCGTGGAATCAACCAGGCCCTCAGCCTCAATATCCATATAACCATCCAGGCCCTTGGCCTCAATATCAATATAACACCGCTGTGGCGTGCAGCCCGATCCATACTCAGTCCAAAAATGCACATATAACACTGCTACGGCATGTAGCCTGATCCATGCTCAGTCCAGAATGCACATAAGCCACTTGGGCAATGTTAAAATAATAGTTCTCAGCTCAAAACGTCAAGAAAATATAGTTTAAGTTTTCAAATCTTAGAAAGATTGCTGAGTTTGCGAAACAGTATTTAAAACCTTGGACCGAGATCAATAATATGAAAAAAAAATAATGCGAAAACGGTGATATCAATCCCTGAAGGATTCAAATAATTGGCACGAAGCCCAAATACGACAATATCCCAAATCATGAAATATCAAATAAGTTTCAGTCAATTACGCAATAAAATCAACAACTAGGACGGACCAAGTCACAATCCCCAACAGTGCTCTACCCCACTCTCTCTATCCGCCGTGCAAGTCACCTCAATATGCACTATGGGTGCAAATCCGGGGTTTCAAACCCTCAGGATATCATTTACAATCATTACTCACCTCGAACCAGTGAAAACTCTAGCTCGCGACACCTTTGCCCCTCAAATCGGCCTCCACACATGTCGAATCTAACCAAAATCAGAGCGAATACATCATAATATGCTAAGAGAACAATTCCCAATCGAAAATAATCGAAAAATAGCAAAAATCTCGAAACTAGCAAAACTCAAGCCCCGGGCCAACTTCTCGAAAAATTATAAAATTCACATTAATGGATTCCTTATCTCTCCACGAGTTCATACATTCCAAGAACTCCCAAATCCAACCTCAAATGGCCCTTCAAATTCCAATTTAAAAATCCCAAAACTCAAGTTCTAGTTCTTCCACTTTTGGCTTAATTCCATGAATTTCTAGGTGGATTTCACAATAAAAATGAGTATGGAGTTCAAAAATCTTAACTCCAAATCATTCTCTTCGAATCCCTCTTCAACATCTCCCAAGGAGCTCTCAAATTGATCAACAACGGAGGAAAAATGACTAAAACTCACGGATGAAATGTTTATGAACTCACTGCCCACCTTCAGGATTTTCCTCTATACGATCGCGACCCGAGGCATGCGATCGCGAAGAACACCAGATCCTCAATTACCTCTACGCGATCGCGATCCAAGTCATGCGATCGCGATGCCTTAAACTCCACTGCTACGCGATCGTAATCCAACATATGCGAATGCGATGCACCAGGGCCCATCCCTCTGCAATCGTGGAGGCTATAACGCGAACGCGTAGAACAAACTCACCTTGCCCGGAAAACCTTCTTTGTGATCGCAATGCATTTCACACGATCGCGATGACCAATTTGGTCTGCAACTGCTGTTGCAATTTTTGCTGCAATTTATCAACTTCAAACTTCCTGTCAACCATCTGAAATCACCCCGAGGCCCCCGGGACCTCAACCAAAAGCACCAACATATCCCAAAACTTCATACAAACTTGTTCCAATCATCAAAACACATCAAACAACACTAAAGTCACAAATTCACATCGGATTCAAGCCTAAGTTCTTAAAAAACTTCTGAAACATGCATTTGATCAAAAACCCGACCAAAACACCTCCGAATGACCTGAAATTTTGCACACACATCCAAAATCACATAACTAAGCTACTGCAACTCTCGGGATTTCATTCCGACTGTCATATCAGAATCTCACCTATCAACTGAAATTTGCCAAAATACTAACTTCGCCAATTCAAGCCTAATTCTACACCGGACCTCCAAAATCAATTCCGATCATACTCATAAGTCACAAATCATCTCCCAAAGCTAACCGAATCACCGAAAATCACATCCGAGCCCTCTAGCTCATAAGTCAATGTCCGGTTGACTTTTCTAACTTAAGCCTTCTTAAAAGAGACTAAGTGTCTCATTTTCTACCAAAACCAATCCAAATCAACTACAACACACCAACTACTGATAATGAAACATGAAGAAGCATAAAATGGGGGAAGCGGAGTGTTAACTCACGAGACAACGGGTCGGGTCGTCACACTCATCTGAATATGTGCGGTATGACTTGCTATGGCCGTACATCTCGTACAGATAGTCGAATGGGATGTAAGAGTCTTTTACGCATGTTAAGTCTGGGTTCTTCTTCAGTCCCTTCATCTTAAGGAAACCCCTTCCTTTGCGATTCTCTGGCATAAGCAAACCCGGAGTCTCCCAAGGAATACCAGCTAAAACTCCTATTTCTTCAAGCAAATGAGTCATTTCAAGGTCCCCGAAGCGGAACACGGATTTGTCACTATCCCAGAACAATGTCACAGCCTCTATGATTGTGTTGTTAGGCTGAATTTCTAGAAGAGAAGGCAAATTCCCTAAGTACTTGCGGACGAGTGTCTGATCACTGGAATGGAGGTCTTTCCACCAATTCAGCAGCCTTGGATGATTGTTGGTTACCATGCCAAATCTGGAGACTTCGTGCCTCATTTTCTGCAAAACAAGGCGTTAGGCCCTTACCACCACCGGACTTGACTATTTAAACCAATAATTAGCATAGCAAGCACTTTAGTTCTCCAAATAAATGTGCAGAACATGGAAGTGTCCGTTTGGATTTCAAGGAAACCCGGTGGACTTTGGACAAGGCTATCTTAATGAGTCATTATGTGGACAACATAACTGACTCGGCTAGGTTTGACCATAATGCATGTACAGTTTAAACGGAGTAAGGTTTCTTTTGGGGTATTAGACAGGTACCCTTGAGCGAACAACTCAAGAGGGAAAGGCATGGAACCGTCGACTGCACCGCTGATCGACTGGTTTTAATGCAAATATGCCTTTGCCGAATTTAGGGGGTGATAGTATTGGAAGAGCGCAACTACTCATTATAAGCGTTGCTATAGTATTTGTTTGGCATGAGCGGAATATGATGTTGAATATGCAATTTAGAAGAATTAAACAAATTGGCATGTATTTTCACGTTCATACAGTAAAGTTTACAATAATTGGTCAAAATTACAACAACATTGATGGAAAAGTGGTAAATGAAAGTAATTAACGAAAAATAAACAAAAGGAATAAGTCAGTTTCAAATAAAGTCATTAAACAAAAGCAATAAAAGAAAGCAATAAAGTCACATATAGCATGAAATGGTAAAAGCCTAAAGAATCCCCAGCAGAGTTGTCATGCTGTTGACGCCCCCTTTTTCCCTCCCTCAAGAGAGCGAGAAATCGGGTTTACGACATTTAGGAAAGACAATTCTATTCCCGTTTGGGAATTAGGTTTTGGATTTGGAGAGTCGCCACCTAATGATTATAGTGCATTAGGACACTTTAAGAAAGAATTTAAGATGAAAAACCAGAGTTCGTGTAAAGGCTAGAAATTATCTCGAGGGGAAGGTGTTAGGCCCCCCTCAAGATCCACTAGTGTGGTTCCCGACCATGCTACAATTGTGACTTTAAATATAAACAACAAGTAGACAAGCAAGCATTGCAAATACTAGGAAACTTTCACGTAATGGTTGCAAATAATAAAAAAATACAAAAGGGTTTAAAGAATACTAAAACTTGGGAGAAAGTAGTTTTATAATTAAAGAAAAGATACACGAGTAAAGGGGAATGGGTTAAATAATTGATGCAAGTAACTTAAAATGAAGTGAAAGAGGCGGAAGTTTAAGGAGAAACAATACCAAAATTCAGACCATTAAAAGAGAGATTTTTTCATGATAGGTGCAAGGAATTGAAGTAAAGAAGAGGTTAAAGAAACTGAAAACTGAACAGCTTTTAAAATTCTGAAAAAAGTAAAATAATAAAGAGGGAGGGGGTCCTAATTTTATAAATCACATGGATCATCCACATAACACCGGTACCCGATTGTACGCATAGTGTTATTGTGTGATCATCATCTTCATGTCTACCCTTTCCCACCCCGTTAAGGTATTAAAGCGCGGAATAGTATCATTACTTATTGCATGCTATTACCCGTCCCAATCCTATCAGTACCGGAGGCAAATGGACTACTAATCCTAAAGGGAGAGGGGTTTGGGGCTTTTAGAAGTTTTTCAAAGGACAAAATGCTAAGGCGTCAATCAAAAACACGTAATGCAAATAAAGGGGAAGCAAACAAGCAAATAGGGCTCAAATACGCCTCCATAAATCAGATAAAAGTCATGGAGTTTAGCATGTCTTACACGTACTGATTTTGTCTTAATGAAATAAAGCGACGAGCGGACTGGTTCAACGCATATTTTTGGACGGAAAGTCTACATTAGGCTCGCTCAAATGCAGTTGACTAAAATCGATCTGATTGACTAATTAATCCTTTTGTCTAAGTGTTGGATAGAACTAGGCATGATATCTACTGATTTTAGAAAAAGATGCAAAACGGATTATAGAAAAAGGTTACCAGTTTTAACAGAACAATATAAGTTCAGCAGTTGATATTGCTTTTAATGAATGAGACAATTCAGATTTGAGATTTCCTATAGGCATGCTTCCTATATGTTTACTGGTTTAATACCTTTTCAGAGATTAATAGAAGTCCTATGAACATGGTATCTATATGCAGCTTTTATTGTTAAACCTACGAACTGTTTGCCTGATGACGTTTATATATGCAGAAATGCACGAGTCTATAGACAGTATTTCTATATGTGAATTTGCAGAACGATTGGAAGTTAGTCCTATAGGCAGGATATCTATGTGTGAAGTTGCAGAAATCAAAAATTAAACCCTATAGGCAGGATATCTATGTATGCAGTTGCAGAAACCAGAAATGAACCCCTATAGGCACGATATCTATATGCTTTATTGCAGAAATCAAGTGTCGAATCCTATAGACATGTGTTCTACGCGTGGAGTTGCACAAATCATAAATAAATCCCTATAGGCATGATTTCTACCCCTTAGTGCATAAAAGTAGATCCCATCCCCCTTTTTTACTAAATCCCTGAGTTTATACAAATTATTACAGCCCAAAAGAAATAAAAACTAGAATTAAAAAGCATATCAGGAATCATCAGCTACATCCGAGTAGCCTAATTCAGACTTAATGTCTAATAATATGAGATTGAGCCACTTTCGAGATCCAGATTTCCAAGCCTTCTCTCATCTAGGGTGTTTCGGAGATCCAAGGGATTTCAGGAACCCCAGGCAGTGCATACACCCAAGATGTTAATCAGATAAATTGAATTGTGCAGTGTGGAAGGGCCAGTCCTTATGTGTCCAAGTTCAGAGGGAGCTCAAGAATCCCAAGGCAAGGCTCACACAAGAGGGGCATAACCTAAGTTCTAAGAGTGAGTGCAAGTGCAATAAAAGGGGGTAGGGAATACCCAGGCAGGCTGGTGGTCATGCCCAACCCTAAAGTAGACTGGCACACCCCTGACCAAGTCTGTTGGTCAAACATTTAGAGAGTAAACACCTATCGGGGGTCAAGCTATGGCCTGAGCAATAACTAGAATACTGCCAGGCCAAAGCTGTTACTCAGCACACACAATAAGGGAATAGGGATGGGAAAGCTGACAAAGCTTAGGGCCCAAAGGGTCCAATTCATATCCATGGAAAATAACTTCAAATATTGCCATGTTTCTGAACCATAACTTAAAGCATATAAGGGGGATACGGGGGTTTGGGATTCATAAGGTAGCAAGTAAATAACAAATGATTGACATAGTGCACACATAGATAAACATTAATTTATAAGGGAAAGAGAACATATTAGCATGCTAGTATCGTATCTTGACTGCAGAAACATGAGTAGAAGTATACAAGAATGATAAACTGGAGCAATTAAAAAAAATATGTTGTTGTTAAGGCTTGTAAATTAACTAGGACATACCAGTAGAGAAGCAAAGTGCAGAAAAGGTAGAGCAAACAAGAGTCCACGGTCTAGCCTTGGCTTTCAGCCGGCTAGACAAAGCAACAGCACAAGTAGTAGTAAAGAAAGAGAGAGTTTTAAATGTAAGTGTGTATTTTGAACTCAAGTTGTTCGTGTGCTCAAAGAATAGAGAGTAGGGTATTTATAGTCTCTGAAAATGAGTGAAGAGTAAGGTAATAAATAAAATTTTAACACAAACATGAAAACAATCATAAGTCAGAATCAACACAAGACTTCCCTTTAATCAAGGGATTATTGCTCAACGGACACTAACATGATTAATGTAAGGAAAGAAAATCAATTTGTAAGCGGAATGATTGTTGCCATAAAAGGAGCAGTAAAATCATATGGTAAGGGATTAAGTCTAAGTACATGAATGTAATTATTTTTGGAAAGGATCTTCTAAGACCCAACAAAGAGAAAGAATCAATTACCCCTTAACGGGCGAGTAAAAATCAAAATTTTACAAAGGAAAAGTTTTAAAAATCAATCACGAGTTTTAGAATCAATATAGAAGGGACTCATTATATAAATGAAGTGCACAAGTAATAGACATGTGAGGCCAAGCTATGGCAAGAAGAAACAGCATACAGTAATAGCATGATAGTCACATAAGTCAAGTTTCATTGGCTTAGTAAATAGAGAGAAAGATTAGAAGCATGCAAAGAGTCAAGTGAAAAACTTTTCTGAAAAAGTAGTCGAGTTTAGCAGATATCAAGAACTCAAAAAGTAATCACATAAAGGAAACGAGATGCTGAAGTGAAGGAGCAATTTCAAACAGGCAAATTGCACAAACAAACTCAGGAACTCGAATAGACCCCAAAGGGCTAGGGTTTTCAAAATCAGTAGAGTTTAGAGACGATAAACAAATAAAATAAATAAACAGCCCCAGAGTCTCAAATAAACCCCAAAAAAATTTAGGGTTTCTACACTGAATGCAAACAAAGTAAATCAAACAAATAGACTCAGAAACTCAAACAAATCTCCAAAAAAAAATCAGGTTTTCAACACCAATCAGACTTAGAGATGATAAACAGATGAATTGAACGAAATACTTAACAAACAAACTCAAAAACCCTAGTTTGAAATCAAAAGATTTTAAAAATAAAATTTGGAAAAATGCTTAAAATATCACATATAGCACAGATCGAGCACATATCGAAACAAATAAACAAAAAAGAATCTCTAATAGGCTAGGGTTTTTGAGAACCCTAGCGAGAAAGGCTTGGAAAAAACAAGATCAAATATGGAGTTGATAAGGTCGGAACCATGCTTAGGAGGCTAAGACACGCTGGAACAAGGTCGGAGATGTTCGGAGACCTCGAGTCAACGGAGGTCTGAGTGAAGGTCCTCGAAGTCTGGCCTCGAACCTTCAGATATCAGGCATGTGAGAGCAATAGAAGGTGAGTATAGGTCGTCCATGGCTGGAGCGGCCATGAACTCCGGTGGATTTGGGGTTGAAAATGACGGAGAGCAACTAGGGTTTCGAGAGAGTTCGAGAGCGTTTGAGAGAAGAGGGAATTAGAGGCGGCGTTTATGAGAGAATGGGGTAGGGTTTAGGGGTAGTTTGGAATTAAAAAGGAAAGAAGGAATCTGGGCCGTTGATAAAAAATGATCAATGGCTCAGATTTTAAAAGAAAACGAGCGGGTTTGGGCGATTGGATTTGGGGTCGGGTCCAAATGGAATTGGGTCGCGTAATTGGGCTTGAATTGGGGTATCAATTTGGGCTGTATTTGAAATGAAATTGAGGCTAGATTTTAAATAGTCAATTTTCACTTTTTATTTTATAAAATGGCAATAATGATTTTTAAAAATAAATTAAAAATACTGAATAAACAAATATTATATAAATATTAACTTAAAAATACTAGAACTAATTTTGTAATTATAAAATGCTATTAATCACAAAATAGGCTATAATTGCAATTGTATGCAATTTTAGCTTTAAATATACCAAATAAATTCGTAAAAATATGAAAAAATTACCTTATTTATATTTTGGTATAAATATAAGAATAAAGTAAATTATTCACCAAAAAATAATAATTTAAAGAATAATTATTGGATTTTGTTGTATTAAAATAGGCAATAAATCGGTTTAAAAATCGTTAAAAATTCCAAAACTCTTGGGTGTGCTTATATATGCACTAATATGCTATTTTGAAGTATTTTGGGTATAAAAATATTTAGAAAAAATTGGGTATCAACACTCACTGGGGGTGTCACTACAACCAAAACGGTCTTTAGTGGCAAGATATTTCCTCTTTAGCGGCAATAAATATTGCCACTAAACTTTATCGGCAATTATTAATTTGCTGTTGAATGCAGCGTCGCTAATGGCTTTAGCACCAATTTAGCAGAGTGTTGATAAACATATCAATTATTGTCGCTAGTCCTTAGCTTTTAGTAGCAATTAAAATGGCCATTAAAAATCCTTAAGAAATGTGCTAGCTTATACATTCAATAGCCTTTATTATTGTCAGTAAAGATCAATTATATGCTAGTAAAGGAGATTTGTTTTAGCGGCAAATGTAATAGCTACTAAAATTACTCTTGTATTAGCCTTTATTTATGTCTTCTCTAGCTTTTGTTACAGCTGAAAATTTGAATATAAATATACAAAAGTTTGTTACGAAACCTGCTAGTATCCATTCCTAAAATCATTATGTACCACATTAAATTCACAATAAATATATACAACTTCTAATCCATCGTTACAAAGTGTCAACAGCCTAATAAAAAAATAAACTATTTGAGTCAAATGTCATTTCAATTATAACAAAAATCTCTCTTCAAACTCCTAGATCATATTGAGTTCTTCCATATGAAATTCCAGTTCGAAGATTCAATTGCACGCCAAAAAATAGGCTAAATTGTGCCAGATCAAGTTGGATCCAAGAACTCGTCCAACTTACCGCTTAAACTTCACTGATGTATTGTAGCTTTCAACTAACATTTGAAGAGTCTTACCAAATTATAATCATACTTCAAATGCAAAGTTAAAAAGTGCTTTAGAAATGAACAGAGCCACTGGTAGCGCAACATTACAATTGTTTGCATTGCACAACCATGTTTGAAGCTAAAATATTCCAGAAGCAGACATTGCCCAAAATAAAATAACATCCCTGATTCTTGTTAAAGGAATATATGCACCGGATTCTTCTATGGAAAGGAAGGTAGGCATATATGCATCAAGCATAGTACAAATATTTCCTTCACATAATGAAAAATAAACTTTTCTAAGTAACTCGAACAACACTAAACATGGAGAGTAATAGAACAATATAATAGATGACTGATATAAATATATAAAGTACATTCGATTTAGTCTTGGTGTTTTTGTGTGACTTAATACTTGAAAACTAGCACATCGAGGAAGAAAAGGTAACCATAATGTTTGAGTACAAATTTAGAGAAATCTAAATAAACTATCAATTCAAGTCATTTAGTTACCATAGTATGCTGAGCCTGTGGTGATCAAGCTGACCTTTAGTGCTATTACAGAGCCAAATTATGTATGAAAAATTATGATTTGCACTTAAAAAAATAATTTTAATGATTTATATAATAGATATTGTAGTACAATGTAAGAATTATTTGATCCTATTCAGTACTTGCACGTTTCAAATCCAGTTTAATTTTGTATCCAAAAACCAATACAACACATAAGAACACATAGGCTGCAGAACACCAACAAGAAGCAATTTTATCACCACAAGAATATAACATAACTAAGTAATTAAAAATAACAAATAAAGTTTAGTCTCAAGTAAAGAGTGCTTCTCATAAATGAGTCAAAGAAAGAAACTTACTACGACTATTTGGAAGGCAACAACGGAGAGCAACGCTTTGTTAGCTTTTCTTCTGAATAGAATCTGACTAAAGTGCTTAGAAGATTCTAGTTGCATGAAGATATCAGTTCACTGACCAATTAGTAGTCATCCCAGAAATAAAAATTAATGACCACTTGATAACTCATATAACCATATTCTAGCACCATACCATCAGGTTAGTTGTCTTCCTCCAAATGACTATTTTGGCGTAGTTCTTATTTATTGTCCGGTCTATTCAAGTAAACAATGGTTGGAGCTTGACCTTAAAGAAATAAAAGAAGCAATAACAGGATAATTACTTGCAATAATACAATATGAAATACTAAAGCACAATATATTAAAATAAGAATAGAAGTATAATGCATTGGTATAAATTAGAAGCCAATATAAAACAAGAAGATGTAAACATCATTTGAATGGTATGTTACTAGCTACTTAATTAGTAACATATAACGTATAGAACTTGTATGAAGCTAATTCTATCAATCAATGTACCAACAATAAAATCAAATATACGGATCAGAAATATTAGGTCGATAAAAGGAGAACGTGAAGGCACCTGGACAGAAACTAAATTTTGATATGGCAAGTGTCTTCCTTCAAACATCCATCCTGATTACTGGACAGAAGATTTTTTTTTTCTCGTAGAAGATCTTGACCTCATATATTCATGGCTAAAGAACAACGAGATAATAGGTGCCACACAAACACAAACAATTATTTACCATGTGAATGTACCACTACAAATAGTACTCTTTTTTAGTGTTTGCATGAATACAAGGCACAATACATAAAAACTTAAATAAAAGTATACTTTGAATGAGTCATCCCAACCACATGGTAATAGCACAATACTTCCTAGACATTGAGTTCTTTACTTAGGTATAAAAATTTCATGTTTAATAGACGTACAAATAAAAATTAAAGCTTATTAATTGTGAAGAAATGTGCAAAATAATGTAAAATGTAATAAGAATAAATAGTTGTATGTTGGTCTAACTTGACTCTAGTGATTCCAACACTGTATCCACCTCACTCTAAAAGATTTTAAGTTGCCATCTTTATTAAGGGCAGCCGGTGCACTAAGCTCCCGCTATGCATGGGATCCGGGAAAGGGCTGACCATAAGGGTATGTTGTACGCAACCTTACCCTACATTTCTGCAAGAGGGTATTTTCACTACTCGAATCCGTAACCTACTGATCACATGGTACAAACTTTACCCATTACCACCTTTGTCAAACACCGAAAAATAAGTAAGCATCACAAGAACATAGAAGTTAGAACCTAAGGCAAGAAAATATAAGCAGAAGTACTTTTCAATTAGCTAGAATATAAAGAAATTGTATGTATATTATTGCATCTAACAGTTTTTATCGTTGCCTCATTTTCTCCAGTTTTCACCTCTAAACCAAAGAAGATCATCCTATCTCCGCTTATAATATAGACATTACAACTGTTGTTCTCATTATACATATTCTTATAAACCTATGATTTGTTGATATAATTGCTCATTACAGATTCCATTCAACCTTTATTTCTTTGCGTGAGATAATAGATTTATGTTCAAATGAAGACATGGATGAATAATAACAACATAACTTAACAGCCTAATTTAGATCATAGGTAATTCTATTGTTCTTCAAAATTTAACATGTAAAGTGAATCTAACCTAAATCATAAACAAAAGAAATAAAACTAATACGAATGAATGAAATTGATATCTCATATTTTAAAGATTTAAAAACTATTTGTTAACAACATAGCTATTATATTTAATTTTTTCAAGTGACATCATTTCTGTGTGGCATTTTATCAAACACCAAACAGGCTTTGTCCTCTAGAACATAATATTTCAAATACTAATACGATATTAACAGATGAATTAGAACCACATCAAATCATAAGTAATATAGAGAAAATAAATGAATCATCCCGGTCTCTTATGATTACAAAATGAGTGCAAAGAAGCGCCAAATTAAAAAATTAAACTAACATATATAATAGTAAAATTAAAAAAAATAAAAATAAAATAGAGAGCTTACTTACTCCAATGTAACGATTGACATAGAGATTGATACAGGTCGAAGCAAGTGTTGTACAAGAAAAAACATGAGAAAATTAGATTCGTATTCACTCGTAGAAAAATTTAAAATATGTACCCAAAAATTTACCTCAAATTGATGGCCAGTCAGCCATTACCTATGCGCTATATTTTAAACTAATAAATACGGGCTTCTGAATTGATCTCATCTTTTAAGAATTTTTATTTTTCTTTGTTGATTAATAACCCTATCATATACAGTTTCCACATGTGCTTTGATCTTCACAGTCATGGAAGTTTGAAAGGGTAATAAAAATAAAAATAAAAAGATGAATAGCAAATCAAAAAAAGTTATAGGGCGGGATTAGCTAGAGAAGAGAGAGGGACATAAAACATATAGAGTTAACTCTTGGAGGGAAGTTAAAAATGAAAATTGGCTCTTTCACTGATCATTTCCATTAATTGCTGACAAAAATTAACCTTTCCTAGCCAAAGTCTATTTGCCGATAATATTTCAGCTTAGCAAATAAATTAGTGACAATTAGCTTATTGCCACTAAATAATTGCCACTAAAAGCCTCTTTTGTTGTAATGTGTGCAGACTCCGGAGGGGCTCCTACAACCCAAGCGTTATAATCCGCACGAACAACTCACGTGCTATAACATCAATATCAGGATCCACACGGACAACTCTCGTGCTGCACGGACAATTCACGTGCCATAGTATCAAGATCAAAATCCGCACGGACAACTTACGTGCGACAGTATTAATATTACGCAAGCAGGTCCTTGGCCTCATTCAGTCATCAATATCTCCAATCTCATTCACCTGCTCACAATGTCATGAAACTACACCGACAACAATGATATGATGTATCAATAAACAACAACTAAGACTTAGATATGATATGAATACATGAATATGACTGAGTACGAAATATCAATAAAATCAGTGAGATGACAGCAAGAAACGACATCTATGGGTCCTAACAATATCATCATAAAGCCTAGACATGATATCTAACATGATTTGACAGCTCACTTACTTAATCGCATAGTGAAAATGCAGATATCAACAAAATATAACCATTAAACAGTGCCATTGAACAACAGAGTCACAATTCATAGGGTTCTAGCCACACGGCCATCACTTAGCATGTGCTTCACCTCAATACCAATCACATAACACGTAATTTGGGGTTTCATACCCTCAACACTAAGTTCAGAAGAGTTACTTATCTCAAACAAGACAATTCCAAACGTCGAGCAAGCTATGTGACGCTCCAAGAATGCCATCACTCACGTAGCGACCTCCGAATGACTCAAAACTAGCCCAATACAACTCAAGTACATAAGATAAATCCTAAGGAATCTATTACGAATGATAAAGATCGAATTCTACATCAAATCCTAAATTCAACCAAAAATCACACTAGGGTCCATGCCTCGAAACTCAACAAAACTCACAAAATCTGACCCATTCAATTACGAGTCCAACAATACTAGTTTTACCCAAATCCGACTCCAAATTGGTGTTCAAACTCAAAAATTTATATTATGAAACTTTAGGCTAAAACCCCTAATTTTCTCTTTAAAATTCATCAACCAATTGCTAAGATGGAAGATAGATTCATGGAATATAATCAAATATGAGTAGAGAACACTTACCATAATCCTTGTGGTGAAATTTGCTTCAAAAATCGTTTCAATCCGAGTTACATATCTCAAAATATGGATAAAGAACCAAAACCTCGATTCTTATAACTCTGCTAGTTATACTGCATTTGCGGTCAAATTATCGCATCTACGACCACCGCATATGCGGTAAAAACTTTGCTTATGCAATAATAACCTTGCCCAGAAATCCCCTCTCCTACAAATGTTGAATCCCATTTTTTTCGAAGACTTAGCACTTGCGATTCCAAGTCCCGCATCTGCGCTAATAAGTTAGGATTTTACCATAAAAATGCCCCTATTTGCTATTGCTTTGATTATAAATTGCTATAGAATAGATCCAAAATGCCTACAAGTTGTACTTGATTGCAGGTTTGAGCGACAAGGTGAAAATATTGGCTCAAAACAGAGTGAAACCTGCCCAAGTGACAAAGACCAAGTGAAGTTGAGGAATAGAAAGGCCTAGCGGGGACCACACTGATATGCCACACAGCCGCACTAAGAGATTCAGAGTGTGGTCAATTCAAGTTACAAGCCAAGCGGCCGCACTCCACTTCTGCGCGGTCCGCGCCAGTGATATTCAAAGAGCCATCAGTGCAGGCTAAAGGCCCACGCGGCCGCGCTACATATCAGTGCGGTCCGCGTGGATGAGAATCAGAGATTTGGAATTTTGGGAATTAAGGCCACGCGACCGCGCTACGCCACTAGGGTTTCAGATAATTGGAGAATTTGGCCAAGTCAAGCCACGCGACCACGCTGCCTTATTGCACGGTCCGCGCCAACTTCCACCGCGGCCGCGCTATATAATTGCGCGGTCCGTGGTCCCCAACTTCAGAGATAAGATTTAGGAGTCCAAAGAGCCAACGCAACCGTACTGACCCCGTAGGGGTATTTTTGTCCATTTTTTCTAGCCTGGTATAAATAGAACATTTTACCATTTTTAGATTAAGTTGTATTTACAGAACGGAGCTGCGCTCGTGAGGACGAAAGTTTTAGCCTATTTTGGCATTTTAGCATTAATTTCTGAATAGATTCTTGTTGTTTTTCTTTTTTTATTAATTAATATGGTTATTTCTTCTTCTATTTCTTCTGTTTCTTCTTTAATTATGTCTAGCTTAACCCATTGGTTGTGGCTCAACCTTTTGTGTGGGTAGTTGATGGATGCTGTATTCTAGGGTGAAATTGAGATTGGATGTTTGTTATTTGGGTTAATTTTGTGTTTCAATCTAGAATTTGTGGTTGCAAACATGAATTCAAAGCTTATTGGTTCTAACTCTTCTTGAGAAAGAGAGTCAATGACCCTAAAGTTGACCCAACAAGGAATTGGGATGGACCCATGAGAAGGTAGTCCCAATTAACGGGTTAAACCTCGAGAGAGTAATTACCCTACTTAAATCCTAGTTGCTTGGACAAATTGGCCTACCCAATTGGTCTCGAGAGAATAAATTGGGAAAAATCTTTCTCTCTACCGAGAGTTGTGAGAACGAATACAATTGTGCAACGGTTATGGCATAAGCCCCAAATATATCAATCTCCCCTTAGTAACTTCTACCCTTTAGCTAGCCACCTAGGTAGTGTCATGACCCTAGTGCCTTTCCCCATATTAATTACAACCTAGCAATATTTCCTTAGCATAATTTAATATTAGTTTTAAATATAAAAACCCCAAAAATGTTAGGAGTGCAATTAGAAGTACAAACGCAATTCTAGGCTAAACAGACAATACAACTCCACTCCAAGCTCCCTGTGGAAATTCGATCCCAAACCACTATTCGAGTAAAAGCTGTAGCGACCCGCTCTCCCTATATTCGTGTAGTGTTGAGTTGGCAGCGATCGCTTTTTAGTGACGTTGCCGGGGAGCTTACGGTGTTGACTATCTGTGTAGCTAGTTTTGCGTTTTGCTTCTCTTTCCTTCTTGTTTACTAATTTTGTTCGTGTCGATCTATGAGGTACAAATGGCTCTAAACGGAAATGACCCTCTTGGCAACGTGGTCGCGGGGGAGGAGGTTGAGGATCTTGAACAAGAAGATGTATTACCTCAAGCTCCAAGGAGAGGAGAAATGCCAATGCGAATGCCAATGCAAATGAGAACATACTAGACCCTCCTCTGCCTCCACCAAGAGTGGCCTCAAGAGTTCTCCCTAATCAAGGGTACACGAGTTCCATTGTTCCTACCCGAATCCGGGAGGAGAACTTTCAAATTACAAATGTTATGCTGACCCTGCTAGAGCAAAGAGGATATTTCACGTGCGCCTCCGACCAAAATGCCTACAAGCACTTGAAGGGGTTCGTCGATACCCGTTGGGGTAGCAAGCAGACAAACTTGTCCGATGAGGCTTTTCCCATTCTCTCTTTGGGGTAAAGCATTGGATTGGTTAGAAAGGCTTCCAAATCATTCCATCATAACATGGGATGAATTGGCGGACAAATTTATTGCCAATTTCTTTTCTCCAAGTCACATGGCGGCGCTCCGTGATGAAATTTTGGCTTTCAAACAAGAGCCAACAGAACCCTTGCACGAAAAATGGGAGAGATTTAGAACTATGGTTAAAGGGTGTCCAAACAATGATATGAATGATGTGATGATTCAACAAACATTCTATAGGGGCATCAACACAACCAACCAATGTATTGCGAACCAATTGGCGGGAGGAAATTTTATGAAGCTGCCTTACAATGAAGCCTGTGATGTGCTAGATGAAATGGTCGATACCTTTTCGGCATGGCAAAGCCGGGCAAATGTTCCTCAAGGTGACCCTAATATCATATATTTGCATAAGGAGTTGCATGATCATGTCCAAGCCATTGACGAACTCACAACAACAATGAATCAATTGGCGAAGGTACAATTATAACATGTCCAAAACCCGCGCCAAGTCAATGCCATGGAAGGAGTGAATATGATGAAAAGGAGGCAAAGAGGGCAATGACCTCAAGGAAATTATGATAACTATGATGATGGTGGTGGTTATTCGAATGAATGATATGATGATCAAAGAGAGGAAGTCCAATACGTTAATACCTACTAAGGGAATAGAGGAAATCAACAATGGCGACCCCAAGAAAATTGGGGAAATCAACAAGGTGGTAATTGGAACAATAACAAAAACCAAGGTGGAAATTGGGGAAATCAACAAGTTGTTAATTGGAACAATAACAACAACAAAGGTGGAAATTAGGGGAACAACAATTCGGGTAATCAAGGGAATTGGAATGGTAACAACAACAACAATTGGAACAACAACAATGGTTAAGGTGGGTGGAATAACAATGGTGGTCAAGGTAATCGGGGGCAAGGTTCTCAAAGGCCTCCTATGTACCAACAACCGAACAACCCACCTCCCTTTTCTTCTCAAGGCCCAAGTTCTTTCGGGAGTGATATGGTGAGAATTGAGAGCATGTTTGAGCAAATGATGAAGAAGAGCAAAGACTCTGAGGCACAAATATCTTCTCATAACACCTCTATTAGGAATTTGGAGGTGCAACTAAGGCCACTTTCTCAAGCTATGAACACTTGTCCCAAAGGTGCGCTACCAAGTGACACGGTAGTGAATCCTAAAGGCGGAATCAACAACCATGTAATAGCGGTGAACACTAGAAGTGGAAGAGGCGGTGATGTGCATTCCTCAAGAGATACATGAGTTGTAGAGGACGAAGTTGAGTTGCCTAACAATGATGTGCCCTTGATTTTTGATGATGGGAATGAAGAAAATGTGATCAATGATTTACGGATTGATATTGATGATGAGGCCGGTATTGAGACTCAAGATGCCGTGAACCCGTGTAGGGAACACGTGATTGACATGCCCGAGCCAGTTGTCCCCAAGGCCAAGGCACCCTTGCCTAGGCCAACTCCACCTTACCCTCAACGGTTGGCCAAGCAAAAGGGTGACAACAAATTCAAGAAATTCATTGAGATGATAAGGAGTCTAACTATCAATGTGCCATTAGTGGAGGCACTCGAGCAAATGCCGGGGTACGCAAAGTTCATGAAGGATTTGGTTATGAAAAAGAGGTCAATGGAGTGTGAGACAATCAAGATGACTCATCAAGTGAGCGCAATTGTACATTCTATGGCGCCAAAACTTGAGGACCCCGTTGCATTCACTATCCCATGTACCATTGGAAGTGCCAACTTTGCAAAAGCCCTTTGTGACTTGGGGGCGAGTATAAACTTAATGCCATATTCGGTCTTTAAGACCTTGGGAATCGGACAACCTCCCCCAACTTCAATGAGGCTCCAGATGGCGGATCGGTCAATAAAGTGGCCTTTGGGTATAATTGATGATGTCCTTGTTCGTGTTGATAAATTCATCTTGCCGGCCGACTTCATTATATTGGATTATGAGGTGGACTTTGAAGTCCCGGTTATTCTTGGGAGACCTTTCCTAGATACGAGGAAGGCTTTGGTCAATGTTGAGGCGGGAGAGTTGACCTTCTGTGTGGGTGATGAGAAGGTGGTGTTCCATGTGTGAAAATCTATGAGGCAACCAAATAGCACCGAGGTGTGCTCGTTTGTGGACATTGTCACGGCGGTGATAGTGGATGACACAAGCGCGATGATTAATGTTGAAGATCCACCTGAGGCTTGTCACACCTCCTTTTTAACAACCGAAGGTTTTAATACACCCGCAGGGCGTAAAGGAGTTTTTCCAATTAAAGGACAGTCGAAACGAGATTTATTATTATTTACTCAGAGTCGCCACTTGGGAGATTAATGGTGTCCCAAGTCACCGGTTGAATACCGAACCGAGGAAAATATGACTCTGTTAACAGTCTGCGCACCAGAAACCCGGATAAGAAATTCTGTTAACCCGGGAGAAGGTGTTAGGCATTCCCGGATTCCGTGGTTCTAGCACGGTCGCTCAACTGTTGTATTTGATTTATCTGATTTTAATACATGTTCTATTTTTATGTGCCTTTTATTAATCACTCACTTTTATTATATTTATTATTTATTTTACAAGAATTGCAACATCGTGAAGATGTATCTCGAACCACGCCGTACCAGTATGCCCGTAGCTTTTAACACATTTCGACTTCGTTGAGATTTGGATTTGGGTCACATAAATGTGCACCCGTATTTAGGAAAGTAATATTATTAACATTCGCACCTAAAGCGACTATACGATTATTAACTTTGGGGAAGACCGTGAAATTCACTAAACGGTCCTCCCAATTTCTAGTATTTTTGTAAGCAATTATTGAGGGCTCCGCAATTATGTATTTGATTTGGCGAGGCTCGTCTCATTATTTTATTAAAAGGGAAATCCTAAAGCAACTACAATTTTCTAGGTTTTGTTTTGTCTCTAAAAAAAAATCCTAACTCATTAACATTATACTAAGCCTTGAATTGAAACTTCTGAAGCAGGCCCAATTTAGAATGGGGCCGTAATTGATTGTCGCTGGTGGGCCTCCATGCCAGCCCAAATAGTCAAAACAAATCAAGCTGCTAGGGGTGATCAAAGGATCGAATCACCTGGAGTTGGCAAGCTCGAGATTTAGCTTAACATTTACCCCTTCTGCGAATGTTAAAAATTACAACCAATGGAAAACAATGCACATATTCAAATGTAAATGATACTAATTAAGTGACCCTTGATTCGTACTAAATGGGCCTATACAGTTGATTTCTGGTAAATTTACAACATGAAGAATTAAAATAAAGCTTGATTTTAATAGCACAAACAACCTAATCATTTTGCATTATTAGAATCTAACTATTGGAAACATGAAGTGCATTATTTATGACTGAAATCACGAACTAAACAACATGACTATTTACATAGTTCTCATGATCTAATGACAAATATGGGATCAATCCAAGCAAACCACAAATTAAAACAAGAAAACTTGTCCAGTTATACACTACTGAAATCCAATTTAACCAACTGCACGAGAATTAAAGTAAACTAAACAACAGTGTAAGCAAATCTGCAGCAATGTAGTTACAACAAATCAAATAGTCCGAGCTTCAATCTTCCATTACTTGATTTCAAATGAGTTTCTACATATCGGTTTAATTCCAGCGCTTTGAATCTAGGAACATACCTGGAGATTGCAAAATAAGAGAGAAAATGAGGTCAATCACAACAACTAATAAGCAACAGCAGTCCAGAGATAGTTCAGCAGCCCAAAATATACTAAACTCAAGACCAGTGACAAGTATAAAACCAGGAACGATTTGGAATCAAGTAGAACCAATCAAGTCATCCCAAAATCACCCCAAATTTGACACTTCAACCAATTAGCAACCAAAATTACAACAATTGGACCCAAAACCAGTCAAATTTATTCAAAATTGAACCAGAAATCAACCTATCAAACCTCTAAAATTTCAGGAAAACTAAAAAATACAGCTCGACCCTTGAACAATCAAAATTGACTTGAATTCTAATAGAACAATAACTTTTTTTGGTTTTTTCTGTTGATTTTTCTAATGTTTTTGGATTTTGGAAAGTTTGAATTTCAAAATCAGATTTGAATTTAGAGAGAATTTTTTTTTGAAGGGGGAAAATTTGGAGGCTGAAAAACTTCTCAATTAAGGTATTGGAGTGCCTTTTTATAGGCACAAATTGGGGCAGAATATTCTAGAAGTTACTCACACTTTTTCTCTTTTCTAAATTTCATATTTCTCTTATTTAACCCTTTATTTTTAACTTGTTATTCAAGTTACTGCACTTCAAATGCAAAAACTTACACTAAGACCCTAATTGGAATGTTCTAGAAGGTTCTACCTTCATCTACCCTATTCCTATGCCATTGTCAATGTCTATTGTACCCTCATTTGCCTTCCTCAATTACCATTTTAATAATTTTGCCATTTTCCTATGCCCAACTTACCCCTAAGGTTCCCTGAAATTTCTAACAGCCAAACTAACTAACTTCAGTCAAATGAATCAGTCCCCTTACCCCTGATTAATAACTATGGTTAATTAACTAAACCTAAAATTAGATATATCCAAATTATTCATACTATTAACCTATTAGTTAATCAATCAACCGATGAAATTAACAAGAAATTAATTACTGAATTTTCAATTAACCACTAAGCATACTGTCAATGAACAGTCTATTCTAACTAATTCGCTAACTAACCCTGAATTAATATCTAACAAGTCGACAGCATAGCAATTATCCTAAGAACATGTATCGCTAACTATTTTCAATCAGCAAGTAAAATCAAAGATCAAATCAGAAAACAATAAAGCATGCAAAAAGAAAGAAAATGAGAGAAGAACTCACTGATGTAGCGAAAACTCTGGCCAGCCATTTTGAGAAAATCTTTCGAGATTCTTGACCCGTAACATCCCCAACCATGTGTTTTCATAAGAAAATACGTGGTTAAGGATGTTATGGTCAAAAATCAATAAAGATTTGAGCTTGAGTTCTTGGCCGGAAAAACTCAGTTTTGGTTTTTGATGAGTTCCAGTGGGATTTGAATGATTTTGGTCATAGATTAGGGGTAAGGGAGGTTAGGGGAATGTGTGGTATGAATTTGGAATTTTTTTGGATGAGGTGAGGAACTGGCCGGAAAACATTCAAACTAATATTCGAAGCTTTCTGGGCAGATTCGAGGCATAGGACCATGGGGAAAGGAAAGAGGAGGTTGAGGAGAATCTATGGTGTTATTTTGATGGTCGTTGGCATAAGTCACGTTCGCCGGTGATAGGTATCCGTCGAAGACGGCGGGGCTTATTTGAAGCGATGGGTTAATTTCTAAGGGAAGCTAACGGTGGGAATGGAAAGAGGAAGGAAAGGTGGTGTGGTGGTGTAAGTTTGGGGGTGAATGGACGACTGCCGCCGGCGGCGTTACATTAGCATCTCTGAATGTTTTGTGAGGGAGACGAGAAAGTGTTGGGGGTTTTTTGGACAATCTTATTTTAATTCAAATCCTATCGTGGGCCGTTGGATGAAGGTGAATGAATGGCCACGATTATCTTTTAATTTTTAAACACAAAACGACGTAGTTTGGACACGGTACTACGTCATTTTTATTTGCCTTTTGGACTGATGCTGGACCGGGTGAGAATTGGGCTGGGTATGAGAAGGGAGTTAATTCCCTTGAGCTGGGGTTATCAGGCCCAAATGAGCATCCCTCTTATTTTATTTTCTTTTTGTTTGTTTTCTTGTATTTTATTTTCCTTGCTTTTGTATTTTTTTTGTATTTTTTTATTTATTTATTTCTCCTAATTTTATAAAATGCTAAAATAAAACCAAAAACGAATTGACTCTAACAATTATATTTCTTAATTTTCAATTATAGTAATTCCTAATTTAAATGCAACCTAATACAAATTTGAACTAAAAATGCCAAAAAATATTGTTTCTGCTATTTTTCTCCTATTTTGTTCTAAAATAAATTAATACTAATTGATACTAAAAATGTGAAATTAAATTCCTAAATGCAAATGCATATTTTTATTTTAACACAAAAATTCAACAAGAATTCACAAAAATTGTAGAATCTTTTTATTTGAAACTTTTGGAATAATTTGCTTAGGGCAAAAATCACGTGCTCACAGCTGCCCCTGTTTGCCCAGAAATACGAAGAGTTTTCTGCAAAGATAAGTGAGCGGTAATGAGGGATTTTTGCCCATTCACATATTCCGTGTGAAGCATTTTTGAAAAGTTTGACCGCACCCTGCTTCAGAGGTTGCCTACATATCCCGGGCTAAACGGGAATCAGGTCTGTGTAGTTCAGGAGTGTTTGGTAGCTGGGACTCCCATGAAGCTGTGATTTCACTGCTGTTGCTGCTGTTACTGCTTGCTGACCCCCTTATTACACCATGTAAAAATAAAAAGAAGCTAGCCTAGGCTATGCCCTATGATTTACAAAAATCCTATCTAATGCCTGGTATCTTGTGTTCTTGTATTGCCTTGATCTTGCATCTTGTATTCTTTCAGTGAAATTTTGACTATTGCCTTGACTGTGTTTTGAAATATGTGTCCATTCTTCAGGTGGACTCCTGCTTGCAACTGCTTGAAAAAGTATTCCCTTGTTCCTCGGGTGGGCGCCTGCTTACGATTGCTTTGAAAAAGTATTCCCTTATTCTCCAGGTGGGCTCCTGCTTAAAAATAGACAACCAAAGAAAATTTTCTGCCCCAGTATGGTGACTGGGCATATCATGTTATCAGATATTAAAATCCAAAGCTAAAATTCAGATTGTACTTCCCTTGTTTTTCAGGTGGGTGCCTGCTTACTGCATTTGAAAAGATATTCCCTTGTTCTTCAGTTGGGCGCCTGCTTGCTGAATTTGAAATGTATTCCCTTGTTCTTCAGGTGAGCGCCTGCTTGCCGAATTTGAAATGTATTCCCTTGTTCTTCAGGTGGGCACCTGCTTGCCGAATTTGAAATATATTCCCTTGTTCTCCAGGTGGGCGCCTGCTTGCCGAATTTGAAATGTATTTCCTTGTTCTCTAGGTGGGCGCCTGCTTGCCGAATTTGAAATATATTCCCTTGTTCTCCAGGTGGACGCCTGCTTGCCGAATTTGAAATGTATTCCCTTGTTCTTCAGTGGGCGCCTGCTTGCCGAATTTGAAAAATATTCCCTTATTCTTCAGGTGGGCGCCTGCTTGCTGAATTTAAAATATATTCCCTTGTTCTCCAGGTGGGCGCCTGCTTGCCGAATTTGAAATGTATTCCCTTGTTCTTCAGGTGGGCGCCTGCTTGCCGAATTTGAAATATATTCCCTTGTTCTCCAGGTGGGCGCCTGCTTGCCGAATTTGAAATATATTCCCTTGTTCTCCAGGTGAGCGCCTGCTTGCCAAATTTGTAATATATTCCCTTGTTCTTCAGGTGGGCGCCTGCTTACGACAAACATACGAAACAAAGAAAATTTTCTGCCCCAGTTGATGTTACTAAATGTTAACTTGAGAAATAAAGTTGTATTATACTTCCCTTGTTTTTTCAGGTGTGTGCCTACTTGCTGCATTTTGGAATGTATTCCCTTGTTCTTCAGGTGGCTGCCTGCTTACAAAACAACAAAATTTTCTGCTCCAGTTTGATAACTGGGCACAACATATTTATCAAATATTATAACTAATAGTTGAAATTGAGTTATACTTCCCTTGTTTTCCAGGTGGGTGCCTGACTGCTGAATTTTGAAATGTCTTCCTTTGAACATTGCTGTTTTCCTTTAAAACTTGAACTGTCCTCCCTTGTTCTCCAGGTGGGTGCCTGATTGCCGAATCTCTTGTTATCCATATTGGTCATATTCACTTTAAAGTGATTAGTAAGAATTTGAATCTTTTGTCCCTATTTTAATCAAAGAACAATTTGTTAGTATAAAATGGTGGTTATCTGCTGGCATTTTTGTTGGCCATGCTCCCGTTTCTGAACTTGCTCCGACTTGCTTCTTTGAACTTGTTTTGTCTTGCTGTGATTTCCCGGCTAACTCTCAAACTTTCTGATCCTGATGACCCGAATGTTTTCCTCATGTTACTGTCTTGGTGTTTCTTTTACCCTTTTCTTGTGAACTTTTGCTTCTTTCTCCAATCATCTGATTACCCTTTTTGATGAGTTTTACATTGATCCTTCATGTTTCACTGTCCTTTAATAAGTCCTGATCTCGTTGTGCCATACAACTGGGAAGCTGGTAGTTAGCTTTGACTACAAATGTCTTATAGACAGATTTCAAGAAAAATGAAATGCAATGACCTTTTGAGGATAGGACTCTGAAAAGAGAAAGAGGATAGGACTTATCTGAGCGGGAAGGCTGATTCCGTTGATCATGCCATGCATTTCGGATTAATCAGCCTAGTTTGTCCAACCAACCAACTGTCAATTGCCACATTTGCCATTCCATATTTCACAACCCGATCTTTTCCGAACACCACACCTTGCTTGTTTTGCCACCTTTCAACCACAAAATTCTTTCATTTGCCCATTTTGGAAACTCATTTTCGCCTTACGGTGCCCGTCAGGGTTTTCACCAATAAGACTCTCTCATTTTAATATCTCTCAACTCACATCGCCTTAAGGTGTCCGTGAGGGTTTTTACCAATAAGACTCTCTCATTTTATTTTTCAGCTCACATCGCCTTACGGTGCCCGTGAGGGTTTTCACCAATAAGACTCTCTCATTTTCATATCTCTCAACTCACATCGCCTTACGGTGAACATGAGGGTTTTCACCAATAAGACTCTCTCATTTTCAGTCTTTCATCTTCTGGTACCGGAGTGTTGTCCATAATAGATTCACCTTACCTGCTTGTATTACCATTTCTTAAAATTGATAAGAAGGTCTTTCTTTGGACCGTAATGTGGCTTTTGGATGGGTTTATAAAGAAGGGTATAAAGGCACCAAAATATTTCAATGCGCGCTCAAAAATTACAACTTTCAGAATCATAATTTCCAAAACAAATCTAACTTCTGCCCCAGTTTCATTCTTGAGGATTCTTGGACTTTTCTTCTGTTGTGACTGAATCTCAGTGAGGCTGCCTACGTACCCTTTCGGGATCAAGTCAAACGTAGTTCAGGTAACTACATTTGTTGTTGCGATGTTTCCTTCCTTCCATTCTTTTTTTTTCTTCTTTTCTTTCTTTTTCTTTTTATTTTCTTTTCTTTTATTTCTTTCTTCTTTTTCTTTCTTTTCTTTTCTTTTCTTTCTTTCTTCTTTTCTTTTTCTTTTCTTTTCTTTCTTTCTTCTTTTCTTTTTCTTTTCTTTTCTTTCTTTTCTTTCTCCTTCTTTTTCTTTCTTTTCTTTCTTTCTTCTTTTTCTTTCTTTTCTTTTCTTTCTTTCTTCTTTTCTTTTCTTTCTTTTCTTTCTTTTCTTTCTCTTTCTTTTTCTTTCTTTTCTTTTCTTTTCTTTCTTTCTTCTTTTGTTTTTCTCCACTTGATTTCCCCGTTCAATCCTTGATTTTGTTGTTGATTCCGAAAGAGGTATATGAAAGAAAATATAATAAGGCTCAAAAGGATAGCAATGGATAAAGTGTTTGGATAGCGGAACAAAATGCCTTCATCATTTCAATCTCAAAACATGTCGAATACAATCCGATATATAAAGATAAAGAAATCATACATAATATCTCTTGACTGCATCAGAATTGATAGCCATTTCTACACCTTTCCCTTCCACATCTGTTAGATATAATGCTCCGTTGGACAACACTCGTGATACAACAAATGGCCCCTGCCAATTAGGAGCGAACTTTCCTTTTGCTTCCGCCCAATGAGGCAGGATACGCCTCAATACCAATTGTACCAAATTTTCGTGGGCGCACTTTCTTATTATAAGCTCTGGCCATTCTCTGTTGATACAATTGCCCATGACATACTGCTGCCAATCTCTTCTCATCAATCAAGCTTAATTATTCCAGCCGGGCTTTGGCCCATTGATCATCATCAATTTCTGCCTCCGCAATAATTCGAAGGGAAGGTATTTCAACTTCTGCAGGTATCACTGCCTCCGTGCCGTACACCAATGAATAAGG
>MU671277.1:126828-142183 GCA_026770625.1 Nicotiana glauca | reverse complement strand
CTTCGTGCCGGTTATTTGAACCCTGCAGGGGTTATTATCACTGTTTTCATGACACTTAGCATATTAAATGATTTTATTCCTGAGTTAAATACTGTTTTGATATGTGGAGTCATATTGCTAGGTTTAAAGACTTAAATTGCATTTTCTGATGTTTTGAGTTAAAAGCTATTACTTGACATTGCCCGAGTGGCTCATTTGCATGTTCGGGACTGAGATATGGATCGGGCTTCACGCCGAAGCAGTATATACATATACATGCATGGATCGGACTGCACGCCGCAGTAGTATATTATATATAGATCAGACTGCACGCCGCTGTGATATATTATATGGATCGGACTGCACGCCGCAGTGATATATTATGTGGATCGGACTGCACGCCGTAGTATTATAGCGCTTGGGCTGTAGGAGCCCCTCCGGAGTCTGTACACACCCCCAGTGAGCGCGGGTACCCAAATGGATCGGGCTGCGCGCCGCAACGGTCATGTGCATTGCATTGCATTCACGCATTTGTTCCTGCTTGTACTACGTGGCATGACTTTTAGCACTCACATATCAGTGGCATACATGCTATTACTTGCCTTGTTGACCAGATACCCTGGTGTTATAGGTTAAAGAGTGCTGTGCCCAATGGGTTGATTTATGTGCCGACTTGCACTATCTGATATAGCATTCATATGCTTGACTGTTGGAAAAAAGATATTTGTAAAAGAGATTTTTAACTGAGCTTGAGACTTTCTTAAGGATTTTCACAGTGTTACGGTTTTACTATTTTTCTCAAATGGTTGTACTGTCTTTTATAGCANCTCCCTACACCTCGCGTGCAGTTGCAGGTATTGTTCACCCGGTAGCGGGTTAATAGCGGATTGAAGGTATTGCTATCGTAGTTAAGCAAGGTGACCGCTGGCGTTCACGGCATCGAGTTTCTTCTTCTTCTTGATTTCCAGATTTTACTCTATGTATTATAGACTTTGAAATTGTAGTAAAGATCCTTCTAGATGCTCGTGACTTGTGACACCCCGGTCGAGCTGAGTTAGGCTATAAAGTTGATAATTAATGTTCTTTAAGTTGCATTTTCCATCTATTTATGTTTAGTAAGTGTTAAAGAAACGCATTGGGTTAGTTGGCTGGCCTTGTCTTCACGAGAGGCGCCATCACGACCGGGTAGGGAGATTAGGTCGTGACAAGGTCAATTGATGATTTTGTCGTCGTTTGATGTGATTTGAGGCCTCGAGCAAGTCCGTGATGTGTTTTGGGATGGGTTGGTATATTGGTTGGGGTCCCGGGGGCCTCGAGCGGATTTCGGGTGGTTAACAGATCGAAATTGGAGTTTGAAGGGAGCTGAAGGCATCTGGTTGCTGGTATTTTCGCTTCTGCGGTTGGTTAACCGCAGAAGCGGAACCGCAGAAGCAAACGGGTGGCCACAGAAATGGTTTTTGGACTAAGGCTTGAGGACCGCAGATGCGGTCAAGGTTCCGCAGAAGCGGGACCACATATGCGAAGGAAGGGTCGCATAAGCGGGAAAGGTCGGCTTGGGGAGGAGCCGCAGAAGCGGCTTTCGGACTGCTTAAGCGGAACCGCTGATGCGGTTTGGTTTCCGCTGAAGCGAAGATGGACTGGAGCCCAGGGACCACAAAAGCGGATCATTTTCCGCTGAAGCGGGTTTCGCGGAAGCTGGATTTTTCCGCAGAAGCGGAAATCCCTGGAGGCAGAATGTCATTTTAAAGTCGAGGATTGGCCATTTCTATCTCATTTCTTCATGGCATGGGCAATTTTTGGGGAGCTTCAAGAGGGGATTTTGTCATCAATGATTAAGGTAAGTCATCCCTATCACTTTTGAGTTAAATATATCAATTATATATGGATTTAAGCATGGAAATTAGAGTAAATATTAGGGTTTTGGTTGGCAACCTAGAAAATTATAAATCTTGGATTTTAGCCACGATTTTGAATATGGAATTAGGAGAAAATTATATATTTTAGTACCTAAGGTTATGGGTAATCTTTATCTTCGAAAAATTTCGGATTTCGGGCATGTGGGCCCGAGGGCATTTTGGTCAACCTTTTGTTCGGAGTTAGGAATTATTATAAATTGGGTTGCGGAGTATAGTTGAGCATATATTAATGCATTTGTGTGATCATTGGCTAGTTTTGGTGCGTTGTGCATTGGTTCAAGCCTTCGGAAGGATGTAGAATGCCTGTTGCGAGTCTTCGGAGCGAGGTGAGTCTCCTTTCTAATCTTGTGAGGGGGAAATTACCCCATAGGTGAGCTAAATTGTTTATGTGCTCCTATTTGTGGGGGCTACGTATGCACGAGGTGACGAGAGTCCGTGCGTAGCTATTATTATGCTATTGTCCGGGTAGTTAGGACCCAAAAGCATGTGTACGAGGATTAATTGTGAATACATTGGTAGCTTGAATTGCTTAACTCACATCGAATTAGTAAGTAAATTTATAAAAGAATTAAACTTCATTTCTTAAATTGTTAAAGGAGAATTGGTTCTATATGAATAAATATTCCCCGATAAGTTCTTATTTGACTGATTAAGCATGTACTTTATGTGTGCCTGCGTCGCATGGATGATTCGCGAGCAGGATATGTGTTTAATTATGGAACGAGCCGAATGCCTCGGTAATAATAGATGCATCTATGGTTCGTGCCGCTCGACCCTCGGCAGTGCACAATTTACATTCTATTGGAGCCGGCCGTCGACCTCGGCATGATTTGCGCATGTTTATCTGCTACTTGGAAATTCGTAAATGTGGAATTGGCCCTATGTGGCTTGACATAAATTGATAAGATAATAAAGAACAAACTTTAGAAGCCCTTGATTTATTGTTGAAGGTGTTTACCTGTTCGTTGGATTCACAATCAGAACTTTTACACAAATCCATGATTATTCTTGCACTCATAGAATATTGCTAATTGACCTCTAGTGAGTGTCGGAGTTGGCCATCTCGTCTCAACCCCTACGGGGTTAGTTGGGATACTCACTGAGTATACGTTGATTACGTACTCATACTACACTTCTGTGCATTTTTGTTGCATAGGTATATATACACCTCTAGCAGCCTATTGGGCGTAGCAGCATGGATGACGCTGGGACTAGGTGAGCTGTATCATTGAGGCGACCACAGCTAGAGTAGTTCCTTTCAATGTACTGTATTTACTTTCCGTCCATTGTATCCCGATCGGATATTGTCTTTTATTTTCCTTATCAATAGTAGCTCATACACTTGTGACACTAGATTTCTGGGATGGTTTACAACAAATTTGTACTAATTGTTATCATTTAAATTTAAATTCTAGTAGTGAACTTTTATTTACAAAAATGGAAGGAAAAACCTTAGGTTTTCAAAAGTATTAAAAGAGGAATTAATTGATAAGTTAGTTGGCTGTCCTGACAGAGGTGTCTGGCGCCACCATGACCCTTAGTGGATTTTGGGTCGTGACAGGAAAAATACAGAAAGATATAGAAAGAAAGAGCGTAAGAGATAGAGAAGAATGAGAGTTTAAGAACTTCAGTGATAGAAATCCAGAATTGTTTTTTTCTGTTTCATTGCTTTCCTTTATCTTTACCCCTGATTTCTGAAGCCTTCAACTTCCGAAACAAGTTCTGAATTACTTTGACATTGCAGTTAGATTGAACTTGGGTACTAAAAAAGTTGGTTTAAGTTTGGATCACTTTTCTGTTGAATTTTCTGGGTAAATTTCACTGATTTTATTCCCATTGTCACATCTATTTTGATTCTACTGTTCCATTGGTATCCATAAGTTGTTTTCACTATTTTATTGACCAAATGTGGGCTGATAGCTGTTGCATATTGCTGAGCCTATCATTTTTTTTTTGTTATTTTGCTTTCCAGGTACAATTTCTAAACTTTGCTTGATGTAAGTCTCTGTTTGAAGATAAAAATGGGTGTTGAAAGCATGACCTTAGATTTATTTGTACTCCCTCTACCCCTTTTATGATGCTTTTACTTTGATTGTATAAACTCTTGTGTAGTATAGTTAGTTTCAGTTTTGAGCAATGGGAAATTCTTATAGTTGTATTTCATTTGGGACTGTTGGAATGTTGTCAAGTTGGACCTATTGTAAATCAGTTTTAGTTAGATGGATATGCATGCTTGATAATAGTATTGGGCCTGAATGCTTTTAAATAGGCTAAAAAATGAAACTGTGCTGTTTGATATGCTGTTGAGAGTTATGATTTGATAGAGAAGTTCAGTCAATCGGTTTAAGTAGTAATAATTGAAATGATTTTCCAATTAGTAGTTCAAAGGTTGTAGATTCGTAATATTTCATTGATTAGTATGTGGATGTGTTTAAATTAGAAAAATAATTTGAAATAACTGTTAGTTTAAGTTTAAATTTTCAATAGCTAGTAATTGGTAGTTTTGATTTTTCGGCTATTTAATTGCAATTTCCAGGTTGTTGAAATTTAATTATATGTCAATATTTAAATTTAATTAGAGGTTTAAAGTTTTTGGGGTTGCATATAGTTTAATGTCAAAAGTTGAACTTTAATTTTGTGTTTAAAGAATTTCATGAATCAGCAGTATGCCTCATACGCAGCTCGGGCGCTTCAGGGATTCGAAGCCGGATGCTCGTAAATCTCTGCCTTATGGGATTTTGGGCTCATATTGGGCCTGAATTGGAAAGACTTGTATATAAATCAGAATGGCCTGTTCAATATTACTTGGGCCTGTTTGGTCTTGTTGGCCCAGAATCTTGAGAATCCATTTTTGTTTTTTTAGTTTAATACTGGTCCTTAACTACTAGGCTAAGTTTGAACCTTAGTTGAACCATTAGAATCCTTCAGGTTTTATTTTTAAAACATAATAAAGTTAGGAGGTGAACCATATTAATAAATATTTTTAGCGCATGGCTGAGAATTAGTGATGTGAGCTGAAGAGAAGATAGTTGGAACTTGGAAGTCAATTTATGTGTTTGTTATGGTTGAAGCATAATTATGATTGGAAACAATGCTTTGTCAAAAGCTTTCATTGTTGAATCTGATCGGATAAATGGGCAAAAGTGTTTTAAGTCTAGTCTTTTAATGCATACAATTCTAACTAGCTGCGTCGTTAAATATTCTTGGGTTAGTTTACATCTCCATAAATAATTTACTATATTTCTTTCACAAATAAATTTCATAATCACAGGCCTTTCACAATATCCTCAAAATAGCTTAGTGAAATAATTAATTCATAAGCAACTTAATTTGCTTTAGGTACAATTATTAATAGTTTATCGTGATTGTGTATACGTTCGCGTAACATAATTACGATCCTAAAAATAAAGGCAGGGTATGTGTTCGCGCAACCTCGATCGAACATTCTCAATAATAAAATTGGTTCTCATAGGCTATTAATTTCATTTAATCCGAGGCAAGCCATATTTTATAACACAAACAGCTTATGGCCCTTCAAAGTTTTAATTTGAATTCTCTTTAAAAATTGGAATCAAGGTGTGCCGTGAAAAATAAAATTTTTAAATGCATGTCCCTCGTAAAGCTAACAACGCGTAGTTACTTTTAGGTGCGTTATTTTAATAATGTACCTTCCTAAACTCGGGTGCGCATTTATGTGACCAAAATCCAAATCTCAATGTTATATAAAATGTGTTGCGGACTGCAGGTGCATTTATGTGATGTGGTTTAAAACATGTTTCATGTGACGTTGAATTTTTATTAAAATTAAATAAAAGAGGCTTTGAAGTTAAAATTGCACATAGGTTCAAAATATTTTAAAATCAGATAATTTAGCCAATAATAATAGTTGAGCGACCGTTCTAGAACCACGGAACTCGAGAATGCCTAACACCTTCTCCCGGGTTAACAAAATTCCTTACTCGGATTTTTGGTTTGCGGACTGTAATACAGAGTCAATCTTTTCGTCGATTCAGGATTTAAACCAGTAACTTGGGATACCATAAATTTCCCAAGTGGAGACTATAAATATTTAATAATATAATCCCATTTCGATTATCCTTTAATTGAAAAAACTCCCTATATTATACCCTTCCGGAGGTGTAGTAAAAAAGGAGGTGTGACAGCTTGTACCAAACACCGATGCCTTACCACTTAGCTATACTTCATATGACTGTTTTGGATGGTAGGAACGGGGAGAGGGGGAAGGGAGAAACAAGGCTCGAAGAACGAGCCTAGTAGCTAGTATTTAAATTTAGTATCATATCATTTCCAAAGAAAGAGAGTGTGCTAAAATTGATTTTCTTCTAGGGATAGAGAACTCTATAAAAGGTAGTCTACCCTCCATACTGAGCTAAGGTCTACACTATAGATTAGCTATAGTAGCTATAATAAGAGAAGAGGGAAATTAGATCGATCATTTCTTCTTGCTTTACTCTTTCTAGGCGGAAAGAGAAGTCCTTATATCAGCTTGGTTTTTCAAAAGACTGTCTCTTTACCCCTTGCATCTTCATCTTTTCGCAAGCCCAGACCGTGGTATATACAAACCTGACAAATGGGATAAGAATCAGTTTTTGAACGATTAACCAATCCAACCCCAACACTGACTCGGCTCGGAGCGTTTTAGGGTTTATGCCCATTGCCGATCATGTGGTTAGTTTCCCCGCTTTCGATTCCAACCAAGATTGTGTTCTTATACTACTTGATTGACTGGTAAGAAAGAGTTTCCATAAGAGCTAGACTAAAAAGTCTTTTTCAAAAGAAAAATCTTCCGACTGAACAAAGGGAGCAGACTGGATACTAAAACAATTCGATACAGCGGGGAGGAATTAAGGTTCCCCCTATCCAATTTTTATATTACGATGTTTCGCTGTTCATGGCCTAGCTGCACCTATCATCTTTTTTTCTGAATTAAAGAGCAACGATAGAATAAAACCTGAATGAGCAAAATGTTAAATTGAATCGTACTAGTCTCTACTAGGGATTATTATTTATTTTTGTACTTGCTTTTTTCTTTTCCAATTATTTCTTCAATTAAAAAAATGAAAGAGAATAAATAAGATTCTCTTATGCAAGCACATCACTCGTTCCCACAGATCTTGTTGCAGCTGATAGACTCAAAAGTAAGTGGGGCTACCCCTACTCGAAGATAAGACGGTTCCTACCCTCAGGTCAGGGAAGAGAGCTAATTGCATCGGATAAAATAGCAATTCCTAGTCCGAATCCTAGACCTGGTTCACGTTTGAAAGCATCAATTCTTCTTCCAAGGAGATGTTATTCTTTATTATAGGTCTTGATAGATTTTTCTATCGATTGAAGTTATTAATTTGGATATCCAGAACAAAGATATATTGATAAAAAGAATTTTGATGAATTCATTCTGCAAACTCAAACTCAAATAATAAATACAGACAAAAATCATTTTGATTTGCTTGTTCCTGAAAATATTTTATGGTCTAGACATCGTCTTTCCTCATTGACTTCAGTTTTGGATTATTTTCATCCGGGATTGGAACGTCTTATGTTGTAACAGAGGAGAGAAAACATTAAAAATATTAACCAAATTTGCTCGACGTAGAGGCAATCAAGAAAGCCGCATAAGTGAATATATAATCTACAGAAAAGTGAGCTAATCCAACCAATCTTGCTTGTACAATGGAAAGGGCCACTGGTTTATCTCTCCAGCGAATCAAATTGACAATATTAAAGTATTGATTTAAGGGACAGGTGTATACTTATCGGCAATTTCATGCTTCACTTCCTGTGGCTCACACCATATCAAGTCGGGGAGTTGAAATGTTTAATGTCGGCCTACCACTTTTTTTTCAAGGTTGAGCTTGTTCAATTGAAGATAATGCTATGTTGCCCTTCCCTTGTTCAAGAGAAAGCGAGGACTTTCTTTTAGCTACCTAATCGAACAAGCTAACTAATATATAAGTATATAGAGCTGAGTGAACTTCATGCTTTGTATCAGTGGAAATCCGATTAGAGAACCCTCTTTCTTACCTCCGCCTTTCCCTTCTAGTCATGGTTACCATTTTGTTATCACCGCGTAAGACCTTTCTAAGAGATCTTTTCATTTCTCTTCTTTGCTTCTGATTCAATAGCACTGAGACTCGCACAAAGGGTTAACAGTTGATAGGCAAGTTAAGCGGTAAAGCAGTAAATCCACTAAGAAAGGCACTAATAGCTATTCACTCACCAACAACATCGGCAAGGCAAGAGTGGAACGAGAAAAGAAAGAAGGATCCAGTCAGTGTTGTTCGGTGTGAGGTCAAGGTAGCTATGCTAGTTTTAGACATGAAAGTAAAGTATGGGCTTAGGGCTTTTGAATTTGAAATAGACTTACAACCGGGGGAGAACATAACTCTGGGTCCCGAATTCCCCCGCTAATTGAGAGATTCAATTTCCAAATCCAAGCTGGAACATGTCTCTATAGCGAAGCTATTGTATTTTGCTTTGCTAAATTGGATGGAAGATGATTCGAGCATCAGAAATATTTGGTGCCTCTCACTAAATTCTATGGTTAATGAGATTTGTAAATCAGTTGTTCCTGTTTAGAGAAGAATCAACAGAATAGCTAATCGCATAAAGACTCCAACCATTACAGTCGAGTATCCTTACTCCTTCGATTGAAATGTGCCAAACTCTTATTTAGAAATTAGGTAGAAGAATAAGGTTCATGCCTTTATTCTATATAAAAAGAATCCGAAAAGGCATCAGGCTTTAAAGAATAGGGGAGACCTCTTTTTGGGTTAGTGCGCGCCGACATGCTCCAAATTACCTTTTGAACTTCTTTCATATTAATAGGGATCATAATCATCTTATTATCTTCCTCTGTGACTAGAGAGGGGATGGTCTCAAGGATCTCATCTTAAAGCACCGAACCTTGAGAAGAAAGTAATGTATGAAATAAATTGAGAGCTTCCTACCATACATAGACATGTTCTGAATTTGGTTCAAGGTGCTTATTCTTGATGAACGATATAAAAAAGGGGGATGATCCCTCTTAGGCCTTTTGTCTCTTGAAAAATATTATATTCTTTGAGATCGCCTCTATGTGATTCATCCTAAGTAGCTAACCGAAAAGGAACTGACTTAAAGAATTGATAAGAGAAGAGGCTGGGAGGTCTATGAAATGTATACGAAAATGATGATTATTTATTAATGTAATTCCCGCGAGGCTCGACCAGCGAGAGAAAGTGTTTGGCTGAAGCCAAAAAGTGGGTGACCCACTTTATTCTCCTGGCGAATGACTTCTCTTCGTGGGAACAAACCATCTCGCTCTTTCCTTTCTTCGGTGATACCTTTTTTTTCCAAGACGAAGGAGATATGAATTCCATTTAGGCGGGTTAGATCTTGTCTTGACCCTGTGTTCTCTCGGGTCGGAGGCGAGAACTTGGTGGGGTGTTCATAGAACAGAAGAGGCACTCTATGGACGCAAGTGCAGGAATCCCCTATGATGGGATGAAGTAAGGGAGAGATAGATTCTTGGGCCACCTTTAGGCCAGGATAAATAGTCGAGTTCAAAGGAGAGAGTTATCTCGCGCCACTAGGTAATCTCTACCTAGCCACCTATATCGCTTTTGGGTAGAGGTAGGCTCTTGCAAGATGCAAGATGCTTAAAGCGTTTCGAGTTGCTGTCACTCATTATTTATTTGTTGCTAGCTTGCGGCCACTCATCTCTTTGTTGCTAGACGAGGCTTTTCCTTTGTTCATGTCGCTTGTCGGTCACTCTTCTTCTTTATTCGTTGCCAGCTGGTCGTTAGTCCGCCTCACTCTTGATTGGTTTGAAGGCTTCTTTAGTGGAGTAAGCTCCGCCATCCGATCTGAGTCCTGGTCGGTGGCAACGGCTGATTGCGCTTTCTTATCGGGGGTTTTGACTTTCCTTCCTGTTGTCACACCTCTTTTTTCACACTACCGGAGAGGGTATAAGGGAGTTTTTTCCAATTTAAGTGACAATCGAAACGGGATTAATTATATTAAAAGCAGAGTCGCCACTTGGGGTAATTTATGGTGTCCCAAGTCACCGATTAAAATCTCGAATCAAGGAAGTTGACTATATTTATGGCCTGCGAGGGTAAGGAATTCTGTTAACGCAGGAGAAGGTGTTAGGCATTCCCGAATTCTGTGGTTCTAGCACAGTCGCTTTGATCATACTTGGCTTATTAAAATGTCTAATTACTCATTTATGAACCTATGTGCTTTTGCCTCTTTTAATTAAGAAATTATCTTGAAATGGGTCACGCGTACTTATAACCATTTGTTTGGCGCGTCAAAAATCATGTCATACGTACTTATAACCGTTTGTTTGGTGCGTCAAAAATTATGTCACACGAACGTGTCCACAATTAATAACGCTTTATTATTATTAAGAAAAGTTTGGCCAAAGTTGCACGAGCGCATACTCCAGTTTTATTTTTAGATTTGTAATCATGTCACACGAACGTGTACACAATCACAATTATATTTTAAACGCGCCTAAAGGCTCTTCTACGAATATTTATTCTTAATCATCTAATTATAACATAGGTGAGGGCCATAAGTGATTTAAGGAATATGGCACACCTCACACCATTTAAAAGAATTATATATAATTAAAAATCTAATGATGCTCTTATACAACTATTAGGTGAAATAAAGGAGAGTAGGTGTTCATGCTCGACCTTTAACTAATTAAGCCGATTCTGGTTTGAGCTTAGGATCAACGAATTATTCAAAGAACAACTGGTTCATAAACGAGCCCAGAAACGTTGCTGGGCATAAGGTCGCCCATTACCAAGCCGGCCAACTGATCCAGCTCAATTCGCTACTCAGGAGGGCTGTTTGAGGGGTAATAAAACTGAAGAGGATTGGGCCTGAAATTGAGCCCAATAGGAGAACGGAAATAACCGAGGCTTGCCAAGGACAAGGCCACAACCCATACGACCCTATTTGGGCCAAATCCCTATCTCAGACTTGGCATCATTAATTCAACCAAGGCTTGAATAAGGCCCAAATAATTTTTAATCAACATATAATAAGATGATATGCAAAATTCCAAAATTACAACATTCAAATAACATGCTGTATACCTTTCTAAAAATGTTCTACTAATGATATACACCTGGGATTCGAAACTACTAGTTAGTTATTCAACTATCCTAATTAGTAATAAAACTATTTAATTTTACACTAATTATCAAACAAGTAGTTTCCTGCTCGAATTATAGTCCTCAAAACAATACAAACTTAAGACCAAATCCTAAAGGGACCTAAAGCAATGGAATCATGCCATGCATCAATTTATAACTGAAATTCAAACGCCGACTTGAGCAAATTTAAACCGTACCAACATAATATTCCATGACTGACTTAGGCCTGCACTATAGAACCTTCTAAATGTTCAAACACAAATATCTCAGCCCAAATCACAAATCAACATTAGAGGCTAAGAGACTAAACCATAACTTGAAGATGAAATATAAGAGTAACAACATGATCGAATGGAAAACACATAAAAAGAACTGAAATTAATACATGGACATGGAAAGACTCTAAAAAGCATAAGTTAATATTCAGCAAAGAAACTGAGATTTATCCTCAAATCTGCAACTTGGTTACATGTTTTCAGATTCACGCTTCACATGTCACTTAAGATCTAAGGAATACCTGGAAGTCAAAATAAACAAAAGAGGATGAGGGTTTCAGTAACAACAGTAGATCAACACATCAACACACAAATATACAACTCTTTTAAACCATTTTTCAACCCTAGATAAATCAGAGATCCCTTAAAACTTTTAAACTCTTCCAACAATGAAAACCAAAGAGCAATTTTTAAACAATTTTCAACCAAAAGAATGCAGAAACTTTAAGTGTTTTTTAGGGTGTGAACGATGATTTTTGAGTGAAAGAAGGGTCTATATATAGCCCTTTGGATGCCATATGCTGCTGAAAATAGAATGAGAATTATTCCCTCACACAAGCATCTTTTTAACTACTAGGACAACTAGCTATCCCTTATTGGCTAATCACTTTTGTGCTAATCCAATCGGGAGAGCTGCCCCAGGTTCGAGAACCTTCCTAGATACCTTTTAAACCAAAACTTGGTTCATATCTTTCCCATCCCCCTTAAGTTCTTCCTTTTACCATTGAACCCCCAAACTTCCAATTGCTTATGAATTAATACTAACAAATAGAAACCAAAACTGGCACAATTTGACAGATTGAAAGTACCAAACCCTTAGCGACTAAATCTCGAATTAACTCTTAACTTACACAATTTTATTACTAAGAGAAATCAGAAATGACACATCATTTAAACAGATGAAACCAATATTAACATTATCTAGTGACTGAACTATCCTTGAGGCTCAAACCTTTTGAATCAGATTACACACGACCATTAATAAATAATCACGCTACAATGAGAGACATTATCATGCTAATTCCAAACTAGTTTGCCTAAGAATGAACTAAACCCATCTAGATAAACCCTTACCAAACAAAAACTAAACATTTAATGATATTGATAGCACATTCATGAGCTAATCCTAAAATACTGGCTAACAACAATGATTAAGCACATAAGTCAACAAATAATCCTAAAATGCTAGAAACCCTACATCATGTAACTAAACAGTCATGAAGTCATGAAGAAAAAAAATCAAGAGAAAGGGGAAGAAAATAACAAAGGGAAACAAACAAGATAAAATAAGAAAGAATTACCTATGTTCGCTCCAAACAGAATCCACTAAGAACTCGACCCGGCCTTAAACAAATGAACTGAACCTTTAACTATCATTAATCGACTGTCGTTAATAAGGAACAATTTATTAATGACAGTTTGGGGTTCGCTTGACCACATACTGACCAGTAAAGGAAATGGGGGAAACTTCGGGCTTTTCCAGAACCCTTGATTCAAAATTTGACAGAATTGAGACTGATTTCAGAGGAACCAAAGGTTTATTTCGGGAGAGAAGGAGTGAGGGACTACATGGTGTGATTTTGGGGTTGTTTGGGCGAGTTAGGTTTTTAGAGCTTCTGAGTTTAGATCCAAGATTCGAGAGGTTTCAGGGGGATTTGGGGAAGAAGACTAGGAGATTTGGAATGAGGAGGGTGAGGAAATCCTGTGGTGTTAATTTGGAGGGGATCAGAATGGTTTGGGGTGTCGCCGCCAGTGGAGATGGTGGGGATTTTGGGGCGGTGTCTAGGGTTTCTATGCTTGGACTTGAGAGAGATGGAATGAGGAGTCTCGAATGGGGGGGGGGGGGGTTAGGGGGCTTGAGACAGTTAAATACCAAATTGTCCTTAGTTCCGGTCCGTCTGATCGGATGGAATCCACGGGTGAGATCGAAATGGGGGAATACGGGGTCGTTTTGGTCAATTGGGGGAGCTGGACCGAGTTATTTGGTGAGAAAAAGGATTGGGCTTTGGGTACTTTTGGTCCAACACCAGCCCTTTTATCTCTAATTCTTTTTTCCTCTTTTTCCAATTTTCTTTCCCTATTTTAATTAATTAAAACGTAAATTAAACTCCTACAATAATTAATTTAAAAAATTAAACTGATCATCTACTATAATATTTATAAAAATTAATTACTCCTAAATTAAAAGAGGAAAGTACTAATTTAAAACTAAAAGGTTAAAAATGCAAAAGTAAGCCAATTTTTGAGATTTTCAATTTTAGTAAAGCAACTAATTTACTATTTAATCTTAAAAATATGAAAATGAAACCTAAATTCAATGTATGGTATTTTTTTGTGTTTTCATTATTTTAGCAAAAATAAACATGCACAGAAATGCAAACAATCAACACAAATTTTCACAAAATTGTAAAAATGGAAAATAACTTTTCTTGTATTTTATGGGAGTAATTCTTATAGGGCAAAAATCATGTGCTCACGGCTGCCCTTCTTTGCTCGGAAACACGAAGAGTTTTCGTACAAAGATAATGTGAGCAGATACGAGCCATTATTGCTCGTTTGAATACCTTGTGGGAAGCATTTTTGAAAGATTTGACCGCACCCTACTTTCGAAGTTTCTTACATATCCTTGGCTATAAAGGAATTAGGTCAGTGTAGTTTGAGAAGTTTCGGTAGCTGGGACTACCAGGAAGCTGTGATTTCACTATTGTTGTTGCTGCTACTGCGTGCTGAACTTCTTATTACACCAAGACAAAATAAAAACTAGACTAAACTATGATCTATAAATTACAAGAGTCCTATATGTTGATACCTAATTTTTTCCTATATATTTTTATACTCAAATACTTTCAAAATAGCATGTGTATATATAAGCATGCCCAAAGTTTTGGTATTTTTCCTCAATTTTTAAGATTTTTTTTAGAATCAATTTGTTGTCTATTTTTACAGTACAAAATCCAAAATTATTCCCAAAATTATCATTTTTGGTGAATAACTTATTCCATTCTCATATTTATACCAAAATATAATTAAGGTAATTTTTGCATATTTTTACCAATTTATTTGGCATTTTTAAAACCAAATTGCATATAATTGCAATTATGGCCTATTTCGTAATTAATAGCATTTTATAATTATAAAATTAGTTCCAGTATTTTTAATTTAATATTTATATATTATTTATTAATTTAGCACCTTCAATTTGTTTTAGAATTTTTTTTATTATTATTTTTATTAAAAAAAAGGAGAGAAGTGGCTATTTAAAATCTGGCCCTATTTCATTACAAATTTAGCCCAAATTGCACCCAATTGACCCCAAATCAGGCCCCCAAATCGACGACCCAATTCCATTTTTACCCGTTTTGTCCAAACCCGCCCGTTGGTATCATTTAATCCTGGCCGTTGATCATTTTGATCAACGACCCACATCCTTCCTTTCGTTTTTAATTTCAAACTACCCTAACTCTATTGTCATTTCCATTTCGAACGCCGCCCTCAAACCCCCCTTTTCTCTCAAACTCTCTCTAACACTCGAAACCCTAGCCGCCTCTGGCGTCTTCTACGACTAGTTCTCGCCGGAGTCCATGGCTTCTAATGCCATGGACAGTCTGTGCTCACTTCCCTTCATCCCAAATCGCGGCTATTCAAGGCTTTCAAGGTTTGAACTCAACGAGGCCTGTTTAGATCCTTCGCCGATTTGTGTTCCTGTGGCTTCTCCAGCTCTGTTCCGACGTGTTCGAGCCTCAAGAGCCTAGATATGGTCCAGACCTGTTCCAGGCCAGATCCTTTCCAAGCCTTCTTGTTTCTAGGGTTTCTGAGAAACCCTGGAAGCTGTTCGAGGTTCTTTCTCTCTTTATTTTCTTAGATCTGTGGTGTACTCGAGGTTTCAAAGCTTTTTCCCAAATTATTCAGTTTCAATTTAGGGTTTCCAAAACTTTTAAAACGATTTCTGTTTCTTCTTCTTCTTTCTTTCTTTATGTGAATCTTCCTGTATATGCTTTGTTCTTATGTGTTTTCG
>MU671277.1:106498-118661 GCA_026770625.1 Nicotiana glauca | reverse complement strand
TCTAGACTCATGACCCCAGGTCTTTGGGAGTTACAGTTTATGTTAGAGTTTCGTATTGTTTTCATTTGAGTATTTCAGCTATGAGTATTGATATTTTATTTAAGTATTTAATTAATTGGTTTTGAGCTTCATGCTCGGTTGAGAGAGAGTGAATGGCCGGGCTTGCCTAGCATTAGTGTTGGGCGCCATCACGACCGGGTTTGGGGTCGTGACAACTGACCACTTTCTCTGTCACCCTTATCATGAAAAGTACTTCTGATCCGTTCAAACCCAATACCATTCATATGTTGCATTGTGCTCATGCATTGACATAACTGAACCTTTGTGTTTTACATGAATCCCAAAGCACGTCAATTGCCTCCCACTCAGTGTGCATGCTGTTCTTTCCTGACTTAAACCACTGGCCTTGGCTTTAAGGTCTATCACTCCTTCACTTGCCATGATAACTTTGATTTTTGCTTGGAAGACCTTGTTTGTCATTGGTTAACCCCTTTCTTTGTCAACCTTATCATAGAAAATACCTTTGACCCGTTCACCCATCATCCTCTATCTGTTGCATTGTTCATGAATTGACATATACCAAACCTTTGTATTTCACATGAATCCCAAAGCACGTTGATTATTACCAACTCAGTACGCATGCTGTTCTTTCCTGACTTATGCCACTTTGATGTGCTAGCCAGATCCCGTTTTGTGCAATTGGATAACTGGTGGAAAATTTTGAAGTCATTTCTTCACTTGTTCTGATCAAACGGAACCAGGAAGAGGAAGTATACAAGACAAAAGGAACAGAGTAAAGGATAATGGAAAGAGATGATTCCTAACAAGAAAACTACAAAGTAGAAACTTTATGAAATGTGGATACCAACTCTAATGATCACGACTCGCATTTTTGGATTAATGGCCTAATCTGTCAAAAAAGTCTAATGTTCAACTCTTGTTGTACCTCTTCGCCGTGAAATTGGGCTTCAGTGCTCCGATTATTCTATCTAATTCACGTTTCTTGTTCGACTTGTGGTGCCCGAAGGGTTTTTACCATCAAGCCTCCCTCATTTTGTTCTTTCTCTTAACTCATCGTCATTTTATAGTGCTTGTGTAGGTTTTCACCAATAAGACTCTCTTATTTTGTTCTTTTCTTTTTATTTCCTCTGATTCCACATATGACAAGGCACTATCCATAGTAAAAACATCATGTGTTCCTGGCATGTCTAGCTCGGCACTCTCAAAGATTATCTGGGAGGTCTTTATTAGACCGTAATGTGGCTTTTGGACAAGGTTAGAAAGAAAGGATATGATAAAGGCTCAAAACAACTTGAAGGAGTTTAAAATTACAACTTTTGGAATTAGATCTTTTAGAAAACTGTAACTTCTGCCCCAGGTTCCTTGCCTGGGGAATTTTGAATTTTATTTTGATAGGACCGAACCGTGAGGCTGCCTACATATTATTAAAAAGAATCAGGTCGAATGTAGTTCATGACTTAGGAATTTATTTTTTTTTGTACTTTTTTTCTTTTCTCTCTCTTTTTCCCTTTTTTCTCTTTTCTTCTATTTTCCTTTCTTTCTTTCTTTCTTTTTCTTTACTTACTTTTCTTTCTTTTTTAAAATTTCTTTTCTCTTTTCCTCTTATCTTTTTCCTCTTTTCTCTTCTTCATTTATCTTCTGTATGAGTGTTTTTGAACTTTGCTACTGATTCCAAAAGAGGGTATGGAAGAAAACAAATAAGGCTCAAAAGGGGTAACAAAGGATAAAGTGTTTAGATAGTAGAAAGCGGGCCTCCCAATCTTTTAGAATACCAAGTGTAACACATGTAACCTGAAGATAAAAATTGTAGATCATACCTAGCATTTCATTTGCAGCATCGATGTTGGTATCACAGATATGCCTTCCACCTTTCTGTGGTTCCTTGTCAAGTACAGAGCTCTTCTTGGATGGCTTCTTCTTCAAAATGGATGTGCTCCGTCAGTTTGGAGAAAACTCCCTTAGCTTTATGTTGTAACTTGAGATGCACTTGAATTGAAAGTTGCTTGCTTCAAATTTTCTAGGACGCACTTTCTTGTAACAAATTCTTGTCGTCCTCTTAACTTCCTAAACCATCTGTCCTAGTTTCAACAATTCAGTCTTTAAATGATCTCAAAATATCCAAATATGTACTTATTTCTCTCAAATGTCCCTATCATCTTCAAACTTGATTCATTGCTTCATGATTAGGCTAACTTTTAAGACCAGGCCTAGAATTATGTGTGCATGTCATGTCACTGGAGTCAACAAGAAAAGAACTATAAAAGGAAAAGAGAACTAAACAAACATTGACTAGAAATAACAAAAAACAAGAAATTGCATTACACAGATGTTGAAAGGGTTTAAACAACAAAACAAGTCAAATAAGCTGGGATTACAACCCTGGAACAAAACTAGACAACACTAAACGAGCTACTACGACTAAACAAACTAAGCAAAATAAAAGGATAGAAGAGTTTGATTCATAAGACAATATCGAGATTACAACCCTGAAAATAAACCGAACAACAGAAATGACACCAAAATAAACCACCAAGACTCCTCCCTGGCTAGCTAAGAGATAGAGCATCTTTCTAATTACCAAGCACAACATCTTATCGACTGAGTTCCGCATCAACATTACTAGGACCTTCACAAGTCTCCATCATATTGACTTTAGCAAATTGCATTTGGGTCCCTTCTACCGGCTCGTTCTTAAGATCAACCTCTGATAGCACTGAAAGCTTTGTAGCATGTGGACCTTCGAGGATCTTAGAAGAATTATCATACTCCATCCATTCCAATTTATGTGAACCTGTTTGACTGGGCATGAAGTTTAAGAAAAAATAAAGGCTTTTGGAATTTGTGGTCCTAAACAAGTCAAAAAGGGGCCCAGAGTATTTGTGTGGTCATAAAAGCTTCTCATTAAGGGTATAATTATAAGTTTAAGCTAAATTATTACCAAAATTTAGAAAGGTATCATTCTTTTTGGAATAGACCAAAAAGGAAATAGGTTCACATAAATTGGAATAGAGGGAGTATTCTTTTTCAAGACAAATCATACCCACAATATGCGTCTCATTATGAACAGGCGATGGACTTTGGCTAGTGTCTATTGTATCTGGATTTTGCACGACAATGTCACCTGCATCAATAAACTTCTAAATTATTTTTTTAGATGCCAACACTTTTCTATGCTGTGACCCGGGGCATCAGAGCGATATGTGCATCTTTGAGAATAATCAAAGTTCTTTGGAAGAGGGTTCAACATTATTACCTGAATCGGCTTCAACATGTCCAATTGTCTTAACCTTTGGAACAAACAACATACAATTCTCCAATGGGAGTGAAAGTCTTTTCCTTATGCTTTTGCCTTTTCATCTTGTACTCTAGCCTTAGTTGGAACCTTTTGCGGGCAGGTGGTTGATATGCTTGAGGGGCAGATAAGACATTTGTGGAAGTGGTGCAGGCCATCGCGGGTCTCGTGGGTGTGAAGCATATCGTGGTGCATTGTGGACGGAATACTAGGAAGGTGATGTACAATTTTGGGGGTTTTGTGGAGAGAAGTAGAATTGAGGAGGATTATAGGGATATCCATGCGGTCAATATAGGGGCTGAAAGCGTTGAGAGGGAATGCCCACCGGATCTTGTTGTTGGCGTAGCTCAACAACATCTTTTCTATTTCTCTTTCTTCCACCCAAACTTAGTGAGATTTTCTGAATGTCTTCTGTAGTATCTTTCAATGCCGAATAACTCATGATTTTTCCTGACTTGATTCCCTCTTCTACCATCATCCCCATTTTTACCACATCATTGAAAGGTTTACCCAAGGTCGGGAACAAATGACTGAAGTAGGTGGGCCCCTGGGCTTGTAGGAAGAGCTCAACCATTTCTTCTTCACCAATCGGGGGACTGACTCAAGCAACTTGTTCCCTCTATCTGAGCCCAAACTCCCTAAAGCTTTCTTCCGATTTCTTTTCCATCTTAGATAGGGAGGAACGGTCTGGGGTAATGTCTATATTGTATTGAAAGTGTCAAACAAAATCCTGAGCCATGTCATCCCATGCATGCCGCTTATTGACATCTTGACAAGTATACCATTGCAAGGCTGCCTCAGTCAAGCTCTCACTAAAATATGCCATTAACAAATCATCGTCCCCGCCAACACTTCTCATTTTACTGTAATAACCCCTCAGATGGGCTACTCGATCTCCACGTCCATCATACAAGTTAAACTTTGGTATTTTAAACCCTGCGGGCAGACGAACATCAGGGAACATGTTAATCTGATTTCCCATACCTTGCATGCTCCTTAAGGGCTGTTCTATATCTTTCAGCTTCCTGGATATCTCATCTCGCCCTTCTTTCCCTGTGAACTTTTCATTTTTAACATGAGTCTCATTATGAGGACCTTGCTTGTATGAGTCAGGAACTTTGTGGGCAACCTCTTAGGGGTAATATATGGCATTATGAGCTTTGAGTGGGTGTTTATTGTTGGAGCTATGAAGGAAATATTGTTAAGCAGTTGTGATCGTAGGGATAGTGGATACGACAAGAGGGCAATTTTTAGGAAAGGTAATTGGAGGATGAGTGGTGGAGCTACCAGGGTGATTGGGAGAGTTGTGATAAACGGGTGGGTCTGGAGAGTATGTGGAATCATCTGGCACTATGACCAGAGTTTGGGTAAGGGTAACATCTAAGAAGCTAGGTGGTGGCGAGGGTGGTGCCTTCCCAGTCATCCAAGCCTGTACATGTCCTCCATGTGTTGTCTTAACATTCTTACCTCTTCAACCAACCCATTGCCCTGTTCAACCAATTGCTTTTGGGCACCAGTATCAACCAACTCAATTCCGCTGTCGTCTGTCATTACCTTTCGACCTTATGTTGTAGAGAAGAGGTACCACTTTAAGAACCACAAGCCAACCACCTTTCTGCTATGAAGATGAAGTCATCATGTTAGCGTTAGGGCATTTAACATAATATAATCTCACTTTATGTGCAATGCGCCGAGCCACACTTATCGGTTCTAAAATGCCTTCGAGCCACACTTGTTCATTTCAATCCTCTCTTTTCTTTGCTTTTCTAGCACTTGCTTGCTCATTTCCCTTCCTTTTTTTTTCTTCTAATTATTACTCTTTTCTTTCCTCTTATTTCTCACATCCCATGATTTCACCTTTTTTTCCTTTTTCTTTTAATAAAATAAAAATAATAATAGTAAAAAATAATTCCATCGAACCCTATGTAGGTTGCCTACGTATCATGACGCCGCATGAATCAGATCTTTGCGTAGTTTGGGAAAATCGAGAATAGACTCAACAAACTAATGTTCTCTCTCCCCCTTTTTTTTAGCTTAATGATTAGTCTAACGAGAAAAGGAAAATAAAAGAAACAAATCTTTTGTTTTTGAATTTTCTAGACTTAATGTCCTATAACAGGCATATATTTATTTTTTGAAGCAAATACTCTATGAGAAATTATTACGAAAAATTTTTTTAGGAAGGAAATCTAAAGAATAAACCAAAAAAAAATACTTTGAATTTTTATTTGATATCCCTGAGAAAGGATTTCGAAACAGGAATGAATAAGATAAAAAATATTTTTGGATTTCAGTTTTTGATTACCTAAGGAAGAAACTCTGAAGATAAACACAAGATGAAGTATTTTTTTTTCTTCTATGCACAATATCCTAAAGTTCTAGTAAAAATAAAAAGAAAATATTTTGTTTTCATATATTTCCCTATTGAGAACCTTAAGAGATTTTTTTTGGATTTTTGGAATTAATATTTTAAAGAAAACGTTTAAAGAGGTACTAAAAGAATTTTTTTTTTTAATTTTTGATCTTAATAAACTAAAGAAAATATAAAAGCAATTTTTATTTTGAGTTCTCGATATTAATTTGCTAAGGAAAATTACAAAAGATTTTTTTAACTTCTAGAGTTAGTATTCTAAAGCAAATCTCTAACAGAAACATAAAAACGCAAAATCACTTTTTTTGGATTTTTGATTTCTAACACAACTTTTTTCCAATACAAAATAGGAAATACAATAACAAAAGGCTCGACATTACTGTACAAAACTAGAAGGTAAAAGATGACATAAAAAACTCAAAACATAGAAAAGAAAAGAAAATCTCCTTTTAATCCGCTCATGAATGAGCGATCCAGACTAAATGGTCTTGAGGCTCTGTCATGCTCAAACTATGGTAAGTAGATCTATAGATTTATGAGAACATTAAGACCATATAAAGTTAAAGACCTGGAACACTATGTGAGACAATAACCTTTCCTATTGGACACATGCAAGATATGATTGTGATTATTTTTCTAAAATTAACCTATGTTGCTAAAAGTGGATAAAAATGCAAAATTTGGATAAGACCCCGCAAAGACAAGAACCTAAGATTCACTAGGAAGACCGGACCCTATATGGGTTGCCTACGTATCACGCCCTAAAAGACGAGAATCATGTATCCGTAGTTCGGGCAGATTGGATACAGGCGAGAATTAAAAAGAAACTAATTTAGAGAATACATATTTTGTCTTTTTTTAAAAATCATGAAAAATGTAAACTATTTTTGGATTTTCTTTTCCTTTTTTTTGATTTTTGATTTTCAGAAAATGATGAAAAAGTGCAAAATTATTTTTTTTTTGAATTTTTCATGTTTGTTTTCTTGACAAACATGTGGCAGAAAACATAATTGGGCCCTACTTGCTTTATTTTCATACTTCACCCTCCCTTTTCTTTTTTTCCTTTTTTCATTTGCCCTCAACTATCATTGGTCCGCCAAATAACCCTTTTACCCTTGAAGATTGCAACATGTATCACATAGGATGCATCAGGATGGTCTGTTATATTGGGTACACCTGTCCTAGACGGACCCAACCTCTATGTTGAGTCCCCAAAGTCAAATGCACATGATGCAATAAACGTTCCTATTGAGGATCCATCATGAGGCTGTGTTTTTCTAGGTTATAAAACCTGGGGTTGTGTTCTTGACCTGGCTTACCCGAGCGGACAACTCGAGCCGAAGAGGGGGCCACATACCGGGAGCACTAAAGTCTACCCGGCCTTGTTGCTGGTCCAACCTCGTTCCATTTGGTATAACTTCTATAAAAAAACGGGTCATGCGAACGTGTGCACTATTTTCAGAAGACTCAGAGGAGTGACGCAAGAAGACAGTTATATACAATTCATACAATATCAAAGCTGTAAATAGGCAGTAATTAGCACAAACGGTTCACAAAATATAGTAATATTAACAATAAATAAAGCCAAATAAAATCATAAAAACAAGCTCGAATTCTTGAACCCTAAACTAGAAGTTTTGGGTTCCTATCCCTAGCAGAGTTGCCAAAGCTGTCATATCTCATTTTTCACACCCAGAGAGGGTATAAAAGAGTTTTTTCAATTTAATTGACAATCGAAACAGGATTAATTATATTAAAAGCAGAGTTACCACTTGGGATAAATTATGGTATTCCAAGTTACCAGTTAAAATCCGAATCGAGGAAGTTGACTCTATTTACGGTCTGCGAATACAAAAATCCGAGTAAGGAATTCTGTTTACCTGGGAGAAGGTGTTAGGCATTTCCGACTTCCGTGGTTCTAGCACGATCGCTTTGATCATACTTGGCTTATTATACTTATTTTTGAACCTATGAGCTTTTGCCTCTTTTAATTAAGAAATTATCTTGAAATGGTTCATGCGTACGTGTAACCGTTTGTTTGGCGTGTCAAAAATCATATCACGCGAATGTGTCCACAATTAATAACGCTTTATTATAATTAGGAAAAGTTTGGCAAAAGTTGCGTGAGCGCATACTCCGGTTTTATTTTTAGAATTGTAATTATGTCACGCGAACGTGTACACAATCACAATTATATTTTAAACGCGCCTAAAGGCTTTTCTATGAATATTTATTCTTAATAATCTAATTATAACATTGGTGATGGCCATAAATGATTTAATGAAAATGGTATACCTCACTCCGTTTAAAAGAATTATATCTAATTAAAAATCTAATGATGCTCTTATACAACTATTAGGTGAAAGAAAGGAAAGTACGTATTTATGCTCGAACTTTAACTAATTAAGCCGATTCTAGTTTGAGCTTAGGACCAACGAATTATTAAAAGAATAACTGGTTCATAAACGAGCCCAGAAACCTGGCTGGGCATAAGGTCGCCCATTACCAAGCCGGCCAACTGATCTAGCTCAATTCGCTACTCAAGAGGGCTGTTTGAGGGTAATAAAATTGAAGAGGCTTGGGCTTGAAATTAAGCCCTATAGGATAAGGGAAATAACCGAGGCTTGCCAAGGACAAGGCCACAGCCCAAACGACCCTATTTGGGAAAAATTCCTACCTCAGACTTGGCATCATTAATTCACCCAAGGCTTGAATAAGGCCCAAATGATCTTTAATCAACATATAATAAGATGATACGTAAAATTCCAAAATTACAACATTCAAATAACATGCTGTATACCTTTCTAAAAATGTTCTACTAACGATATACACCTGGGATTCGAAACTACTAATTAGTTATTCAACTATCCTAATTACTACTAAAACTGTTTAATTTTACAATAATTATCAAACAAGTAGTTTCCTGCTCGAATTATAGTCCTCAAAACAATACAAACTTAAGACCAAATCCTAAAGGGACCTAAAGCAATGGAATCATGCCATGCATCAATTTAGAACTGAAATTCAAACGCCGACTAGAGCAAATTTAAACCATACCAACATAATATTCAATGACGGACTTAGGTCTGCACTATAGAACCTTCTAAATGTTCAAACACAAATACCTCAGCCCAAATCACAAATCAACATCAGAGGCTAAGAGACTAAACCATAACTTGAAGATGAAATATAAGAGTAACAACATGATCGAATGGAAAATACATAAAAAAGAACTGAAATTAATACATGGACATGAAAAGACTCTAAAGATCATAAGTTAATATTCAGCAAAAAAACTAATATTTATCCTCAAATCTCCAACTTGGCTACATGTTTTCAGATTCGCACTTCACATGTCACTCAAGAGCTTAGGAATACCTGGAAGTCAAAATAAACAAAAGAGGATCAGTATTTCAGCAACAACATTAGACCAGCATATCAACAGAACAATATACAACTCTTGTAAACCATTTTTAACCCTAGACAAATCAGAGATCCCTTAAAACTTTTAAACTTTTCAATAATGAAAACCAAAGAGCAATTTTTAAACAATTTTCAACCAAAAGAATGCAGAAACATTAAGTATTTTTAGGGTGTGAATGACTGATTTTTGAGTGAAAGAGGGGTCTATATATAGCCCTTTGGATGACATGTGCTGCTGAAAATAGAATGAGAATTATTCCCTCACACAAGCATCTTTGTAACTATATAGACAACTAGCTATCCCTTATTGGCTCAACATTTTTGTGCTAATCCAATGGGGATAGCTGCCCTAGGTTCTAGAACCTTCCTCGATACCTTTTAACCCAAAACTTGATTCATATCTTTCCCAACCCCCTTAAGTTCTTCCTTACACCAGTGAACCCTCAAATTTCCAATTGCTTATGAATCAATACTAACAAACATAAACCAAAACTGATACAAGTTGATTGATTGAAAGTACCAAACCCTTAGCGGCTGACTCTTGAATTAACTCTTAACTTAACAATTTTATTACTAAGAGAAATCAGAAATGACTCAACATTTAAATAGCTAAAACCAATATTAACATTATCTAATGACTGAACTATCCCTGAGGCTCAAACCTTTTAAATCATATTACACACGACCATTAACAAATAATCACACTACAATGAGAGAGATTAGCATGCTAATTCCAAAGGAGTTTGCCTAAGCATGAACTAAACCCATCTAGAACCCTAACCAAACAAAAACTGAATATTTAATGATATTGATAGAAAATTCATGAACTAATCCTAAAATACTGGCTAACAACATTAATTAAGCGCAGAAGCCAACAAATAATCCTAAAATGCTAAAAACACTACATCGTGCAACTAATAAGTCATGAAGAAAAAAATATCAAGAGAAAGGGGAAGAAAATAACAGATGGAAACAAACAAGATAAAATAAGAAAGAATTACGTATGTTCGCTGAATCCACTAAGAACTCGACCCGGCCTTAAACGAATGAAGTGAACCTTTAACTATCATTAATCGACTGTCCTTAATAAGGAACAATAGATTAATGACGGTTTGGGGTTCGCTTGACCGCATATTGACCAAGAAATGAAATGGGGAAAATTTAGGGCTTTTTCGGAACCCTCGATTCAAAATTTGACAGAATTGGGATCGATTTCAGATGAACCAAAGGAATATCTGGGGAGAGGAGGAGAGAGGGACTGCATGGTGTGAGTTTGGGGTTGTTTGGGCGAGTTAGGTTTTTAGAGCTTCTGAGTTTAGATCCAATATTCGAGAGGTTTGAGGGGGATTTGGGGATGAAGACTAGGAGATTTGGAATGAGGAGGGTGACGAGATTATGTGGTGTTAATTTGGAGTGGATCAGAGTGGTTTGGGGCGTCACCGCCGATAGAAACAGTGAGGATTTTGGGGCGGCGACTAGGGTTTTTATGCTTGGACTTGAGAGAGACGGAATGGGGAGTCTTGAATAAGGGCGTAGGGGGTAGGGGGCTTCAGACAGTTAAATACCAAATGGGCCCTTAGTTCCTGTCCGCCCGATCAGATGGAATCCACAGGTGAGATCGAAAGGAGGGAATACATGGTCGTTTTGGTCAATTTGGGGAGCTGGACCGGGTTATTTGGCTGGGCTGGGGCGGGTTGGTGAGAAAATGGATTGGTCTTTGGGTACTTTTGGTCCAACACCAGCCCTTTTATCTCTAATTCTTTTTACTCTGTTTTCATTTTTTCTTTTCCTATTTTAATTAATTAAAATCTAAATTAAACTCCTAAAATAATTAATTTAAAAAATTTAAATGACCATCTACTATAATATTTATGAAAATTAATCACTCTTAAATTAAAGGAGAAAATTACTAATTTAAAACTAAAAGGCTAAAAATGCAAAAGTAAGCCAATTTTTGTGATTTTCAATTTTAATAAAGCAATTAATTTACTAATTAATCTTAAAAAAATGAAAATGAAACCTATATGTAATGCATGGTATTTTCATAACTTTAGCGAAAAATAAACATGTACAGAAATGCAAACAATTAGCACAAAAACCCATAAAATTGTAAAAATGGAAAAAATTATTTTCCTTGTACTTTAGGGGAGTAATTCTTATCAACCAACAAATGATAGGCCAGAGAGATGGGCTCATTCGATTAATCAGTGATCCCTGGATCTACCTAACACAGAAAGCTCTGAGGTTTTGCTAACCAGTGTGAAGTTGAGTTCTATCTTTCCCCAGTTCATGGAAGGCTAACCTTCCGTAGGTATGTTCGGGAAGTAGCCTGCTTAAGTATACACTTTTAGTCCCTCATACTTCCGCGCAGTTGAGGATCCCCTGTCAACTATTGATTCTATGACATCAAAGCATGCTAACAGCTTGTGATTTGACATACGGCTGATTTAAGGATTGCAATCATTGATTTCAGATTCAGAGATGACCGAATGGCACACTGAACGCCCAGCTTCGCAGAGCATATCTCTCCCCAACCCATAGCATAGTGTGGAATCTGGATCCTTTCATCGAGCACCATTTCTTTTAGGTGCGACAACGCTTTGGTAGTAAGTGGAAACTTACTTTCTATCTAGTTAGTAGGGATTTTGTCATGCCCCAAACTCGAGGGAGATGACCGGTGCTCGATCGGGTATCCCCAGTCAAACGGACCTGGGTGCCTTTCCTATTCCACGTATTACCCCACATCTTCTATTTCTTATTAGCCAAGTTAAATGACCATATGGTTAATTCAGAACACCAATTCATTTCAAAACATAAACAAGGCACATGGTTACTAGCGTGGTTTATATTTTACATTGCCCCTATTTACAAAATACATATTACATAAATTCACGACCCACATTTCCTGTCTACGAAGCCTCTACAGATGAAAGAAGTTACTACAATATTTGCCGGTAACAAGGCTCCGGCTATACCTTTTACAATAGACAAAATAAAACTACGGAAACAAGCGGCCTGAGCCACGTAGGGCCTCGAGAGGAATGGGGCTCACCAAA
>MU671277.1:77346-105497 GCA_026770625.1 Nicotiana glauca | reverse complement strand
TTACGTCATTTGTTTTTCATCTAATACCACATATCATAATCACAACCATGCAAATCACACAAATTTCACAATTTACCCATGTAAATGTCACATACCAAACAATTGGACACCAACAAGGCGATTTTACAAAGTCAAGGTTAGCCATACATACCTGGAGTCGAATTCCCTTTTTAAACTCCTATTATCAGTCACCAAGCAATCTAGCCACGTCAATCTACTTTACAAATTAACACATGTTTCTTAGAATTTGAAATTCACCATTACTACCCGAATACATTTAGGTTATCAACCCTTCTTTACACAATTCTTTACTCCTTCCCAACTACTCTTACTAGATTTTAGGTTTTAATAAACATGCATGAGTGTTTCAACCCCTATCATCAAGAACTAATGCATGAGACTTTCCCCCTCTCAATAAATCTGAAAGTCAATGAAAAATGGGGTAGGGATTTTACCTGTAGAAATGGAGATGAAGACACATGCTTTAAAATTTCCCGGGCCAGATAATTTGAGGAACAAATTTTGAAGAAAAGAAACTCTCTCTCAAGAACCCCTCCCCCCTCTCTCTTGTTTTGTTCAGAAAAATGGTAAAAATGAGGGATTAGGGTGTTATATTAGAAAGGGGGTCGGGTTTTAAATTTTAGAAAATAGAAGTCCGGGTAAGATCTGCGGTCGAACTATGCGACCGCATAATTGGAATGTGGTCCGCATATTGGACCGCAGAACTGACCCCAAATCACTGGACATCTCTGCCTGGGTATGCGGTGGAAATGCGGTCCGCATACTGATTATGCGGTCGCATAATGGACCGCATTTTCAACATCAACTTAGACTAACTCTCTGATTCACTATGCGGCAGGAATGCGGTCGCATAATGGACCGCATTTTCAACATCAACTTAGACCAAATCTCTGATTCACTATACGGCAGGAATGCGGTCCGCATAGCTGATCTGCGACCGCATTCTGGACCGCACAAATGACAATTTTCTGGAAAATTGATTCTTTTCATTTTTAAAGGCTTATATCACTACCAAGGGTCCGAACCGCGGCGAGCTTTCCTAACATATAATCGCAGTCGACACCACGAGTTACTAATTTTTGAGACCTTACAGATTTATTGCCTGCTAAGGGATTAGTCCAAGTTAGACCTAAAGGCGACCAGCTTTCCATACTAGCTTTTACCTTAGGCTACCAATTTTCCAATATTATTGAATAGCGCGGCTAATGGAATGTTAAACCGATCCATTCCGGATCAACCGAATTGGTACGAAAGTTGTAACATAGGTAAACCATGGAAAACATTACTTATTTCTTCTTCAGTAAAGCCGAGCCCAACTATTATATTGATTATGCTAAACATAGCTTTAGAGTCTCTTACTAGATATGGTAGCAGAATAGAAGTCTTACTACTAGCTTTTAGTCTTAAGCAGGTAGCGTCGGTCGTCTAAGTCCAGGAGTTAGTGCATTGGATTCCTGGGCAACTGCATCTAGTAGAGTTGACTTAACACCAAGAAAATATCCTTTCCAAGACGTGCAAGGTGCCCCTCGGCCTTCCAATGGGAAAGACTTCAACTTAAAAGTAAATTTCGGTTCTTCCTGTTCCCGCGACAAACGTATGCTCGGTTGAAGCTGGATTTAGAAAGGATCAGCAGTGATGCATATATGATATTTTAAGGACAAGAAATATTGGACTAGACTATTCCTTATGTAGATGTAGTGGATAAGCTCTCCGTGTTGGGATAGGCGTTCGATTTTCCATAGCTATTCTAAGAGAGTGCTGAATCCAACCGTTGCATGTTCCCTCTTTGGCTAAACCACCACTTCAGGCTAACCCTTTTGCCCGGTTGGCACTTACTCAGGTTCAAGTTTTGCACTCTCTCAAAACACCTGCACGCCTGCGAGTGTTCTCCCTGATCCTATAAATTGAGCTTCCGAACCTCCATAAGATCCTCTTTCTCTATCCCTCTTGGGAAAGAATATAAGAAAGGATTCATTTTTTTTATGAATGGCCCTATCTTGTATCGAAAGGTTTTTCATGCTATACACCATGTTGATAAAGATCAACCTCCTATGCACCGTACTCTTTTTTGTACCTCCAAAGGGGGGTCCTCCTTATGATGCTACGGATGGCTGTCCGAAGTGCAAGGGGTAAACTCATACTCAGATAGGATATAATTGTGTGCGCTGGGACCTTCAGCTAACACAGAAGCTACTGGCTAGAAGGTGAAAATCGCTTTTGCTAATCAAAGCCCCAAAACTAGTAAGGTCACTCGTGCCCCAGCAAGCCACAAGAAAAAAAATAGCAATCTATTTCAAATGGTTTGAGCTTGGAAGAAACCTGCTATCTATCGATAGGCGAGAACATATTGTATTGACTGCTTCACCTATCTATTCAAAGTAGCTATGGAAGATTGGGTCTGTATGGCTTTTTGGGGTCGAAAGATCTTCCTTCAGCCTTGAAAGTTTGCTGTTGCTTTAGCGTGAATGAAACCATATTGTTTAGCTCCCCATCAAAGGCTGAGAATAGCTCACGCGGTTTAGATAGAGGATTCACTAATTTAGGGAATCCATTCTTTGTGCTACTGTCTGTGGTAAGTCAGTCTGCTTTGCCTTCTTTCTAGAATTATTTTCAATGTAATTGAATTCAATAGTATGACTTCTATTTCATTGGAAAATTGATGAGTCGATCTGCCTACACATCTTTCTTTTACTGCTATATTGGGTCTTACTCCATGTATTGCTTGACATAAAAGAGATAATGGATTTCTTTCTGTCTTTTATTGAATCGCTCGATAGAGAATTTGATAAGCCAGTATCCGTAGTAAGTTCCAATGTTTGATAGAGTAAAGTAAAAAAAGGGCTTATAGTTTAATTGGTTGAAACATACATCTCATAACAATGATATTGTAGGTTCGAGCCCTACTAAGCCTACCACCCCCTTCTCTTCACCCAATACAAGGCAGTCGAAGTACCCGTCACCCTGCAGATCTCAATTTAGCGACGACATTTGGAACCACACCGCTACCATAGAAGCGAATGACTTGATCACAAACTATAGTCTTTGTTTGTTTGACTAACCAATTCAAATCGATTGGGCTTTGTTCCAGGTAGTGTTTATTCATAAGACTGTCTCTTTTGGCCTTCACTTGTCTGCTTTCGTTCCACTCCTTTCAGACTCATTTTTCAAGTTCAACAATTTCAACGCCGCGTCTTTTCTCCAGGGCAGCAGATGGGTCTATAGAACTAAATTGTCTCACAATTTCAATCCGGTTAAAAAAACTTCTCCTGAGCAATTCACGTATCACTTGAGTAGTGTCACACCTCCTTTATACGCACCCGAGGGAAAGGGTATACTAAAAGGATTTTTTTTAATTAAAGGACAATCGAAACGAGATTTATTTACTTAAAGAATTCAGAGTCACCACTCGGGAGATTTATGGTTTCCCAAGTCACCGGTTCAAATCCCGAATCGGGAAAAAGAATGACTTTGTTTAACAGTCCGCGCACCAGAAATCCGAGTAAGGAATTCTGTTAACCTGGGAGAAGGTCTTAGGCATTCCCGAGTTCCGTGGTTCTAGCATGGTCACTCAACTGCTATATTCGGTTTAATTATCTAATTTTTAACAATTATGAACCTATGTGCAAATTTTAAACTTTAACCGCTTTTATTATTATTATTTTTTAAGAGAATGGCAACGTCATTAAAACACGTCTCGAACCACGTTACATAAATGCATCCGTAGTTTTTGACATATTTTAGCATCGTTGAGATTTGGATTTGGGTCACATAAATGTGCACCAGAGTTTAAGAAGGTAGACTTATTAAATAACACGCCTAAAGTAACTACGCATTATTAACTTTGCAGGAAGCCATGGAAATTTGCTAAATGGCTTACCCGAATTTCTAAAGATTTAATCACATTTAATTAAATGAGAGCCACACAACTGTCATTTTTTATTTGGCGAAGTTCACCCTGATTCCATTTTTAAAGGACGTTTAAAGTAAATTCGGAGGACCATAACTATTTGTGTTTTTTGATATGGCATACCTTTTTTAATTAGTGATCTAACTTGCTATAGTTAAACGTGCGTAAGGAAATTTTACTCACATTAATTATCAACTTGCCTATGAAAGTATTGTTTATTTAAAACCAAAAGATCAGCCAGCGCACACGGACCAAGGGCCCAACTGATGAAGCTTGGTTTGAATAGTCATTGTTGCCGGCTTTGCGCGCGAATATGTTGGGCTTCAGGTGAAGCCCAGTCCAGTGATCAAATTGTTAGGAAGGAAAAACTAACATAATTGGGCCGAAATTGGGTGGCCCATTACATTATGGCCAGCGAACTAGCGATTCTAAATGGTTTGGGCCAAACTTCAATAGCAAGCCCAATTTTAAAAGAAAAATTGAAGTTGAAGAGTAGGGACTCCAAATCGAGTCCCTGAAGGAAACATTGTTTTAAAACAAAAACTTATCACTGATTTTAAACCACAAAACAGGGCTTCATTTTTTGACAATTAGATATATACAACCACAAGTCTTTAAACCTCACACCAAATCTAGGTAATGCAATGGAATAGAAATAAACGAGTCTGGAAAATCATCCTCAAACTACAAAAGAATCCAATCAAACAATGACTTGCTGCTGAGTTACTAAATAACAGTAGAATAACAATAAGCTCAAATTGACTGTTAAGCTTAAACATACTCACAAGATACTCAAAACTTTAAAGCCTAAACTAACCTTCCAGACATAATAACAAACCTCTTAAACAAAGAAGAATTTATAATGTCCTATCATTTAGATAACAGTTTCACCCGAGTACGCTACAAATTCATCTAAATATAAAATAAACTTTAGATAACACTTGACATAGCATCTGGAGAGTGGTAAAGCTAAGCTAGACTGCTGAAGCTACAACATGGATATACCAGACCCCTAAACATAGAGCCCAGATCCACAAACACTCCTCAAAGCCAACCAACTTCATCAATGAGCTTAACAGTCCTCATTCTTAATTACACATGTCAAACTAAGATAAAAGTTTCACTTTCAACCATGGTTAAATGAAATCTTAGCTTTAAAATGAGCAGATGCTTAAATGATTAACTTTAGTAGTTAAGCTAGCATGGATGATAAATTAAATATAGTAAAGCTAATCCTATAACTCAATTGACATGCCTCACATAAAAAACTTAATTTAAACATCATGTTTATTTTATATACTTCAAATGCTTTATATAGAGAACTAGGTCCATAACTTAAGCTTATCATGTCATGAGTTATAAAGGAAATACCTGGAAATGAAAAGAAACAGGGAGAAATGAGGATTCAGTAGAACAACAACAACAGATCAACAACTAGGTTCAATTGAACAGCAATCCAACACAACCAAACAGCTTCAAACCAAGCTCTTAAACCCCAGAATCAAACCCAAATCCAATCCACTTTAACCTAGAGATGACTTGGTCATTTTCAGAGTTTTAAGCTAACACGAAAACTCGGAAAAACAAAATAGAAAGGACTCAATTTTGGAGAAGTTTTCAACTACAGCAGGAAAAGAATTCAGTGTTCTTCTCCTAGCTAACTCTCTCAATGTCTATCTATTCAGTATTTCAGAGTATCAGCCTGTGTGTATCAGTGTATATCCATGTTAATGTCTATGTCCTCTCTGTTTTTCTCTCTTAACTTTTCAGAATTTTTTTCCTCTCTTCTCAATGTTCAAAAGTCTGTCCAGTTTTTCCCAGAGTCCCCCTCTCAATGTGTATCTATGTCCTTAAGTAGGCATTTCAATTAGTGTTCTTTCTACTACCAATTCACTTTTTATTTCTTAAATGTCCATTAAGTTAGTGCTTTATTAATTAAACAGCTAGTGCACCCCTTACCTATTCTTAGCAGACTCCTATTTAAACCCGTAAAGCTACTGCTAATTACCCTCTTAATTAACCCATGTTAGTTAACAAAGCAGGACCAAAAACTGGGTTAGATTGACCCAAGGCCAATCAAATAGGGGCCTTTAAAAGGCCTTAATTGATTCCTCCCGAACCTCAAATCGGTCAGTCAAACCCTAGGGTTAAATTGACTCAAATTAATGGTCCTAAATGACCAATTCAAGTCCAATTCAGCTCATTTACTCATAATCTAATTAAGTACTCCAAAATTACGAAAATTAAACCAATTCAGGCATAGTATTTCTATCAAAAAAAAAAATCAGAAGACGAACAATATTTTCAAGACTCCTCCTAAGGTTTACAAACAATCATTCAGTAAACAAAAACTAACATGAACCGAACACTTAATAATTCCTAATTCAAATTTTAATTAGCCTATTGAGAAAGAAGAAAAAGAATAAAAGAGAAGAAGAAATGGAGTTTTAAAAAATAAAAAAAGAACAGAAAAGAAAGGTATGAAGAACTTACCGACAATGAAGATTACAGGGGACCTTCGAACCTTTCGATTTGAACCCCCAAATAAGGTCAATCACTTGTTCTTTGTCAAGAACAAGTGAAGGACCTTATTTTGGTGGTAAAATCGGTCTTAAACCCATCAGAGACAGTAGCGTTAACCTTATATGAGCGGGTTTAGTTTCGGCTTTTAAGGCTCGAATCTTTAGATTTAAGATTCGAAACCTTCTAGTAGGATTCGTAGGGAACAGTCATGGTATTTGGGATGAAGGTGAGACGGGGGTTCGGGGATGTTAATTTGGCGATGATCGGAGCCGGCTAGGGTTCAAGGGTACGAACTTCGATTCGAAAATTCGACGCTTTTGAGGATGATTCGAAGGAAATTAGTTGCATATTAGTAAAGAAGGAAGTATGGGGGTTCCGGGGTGTAATTTTTTGGACTAGTTTTGGCCGGCGCTGCCACTGGGAGGCGGCGGGGAAGGGTGGAGGCTGGTCTAGGTTTGGGGGTTGAGGAAGATGATGAAGAGAGTGAATGGGGGAGGGGGGTATGGGTCAGATGGCCATGGGTATATTAAACCCAATTATTGATTCTGGACCGTTCGATCTCATGAGATTAACGGTCCAGATCAATATGGGGGAAAGAACAGTGTCGTTTTATTTAGCATGGGGCTGGGTCGGTTCGGGCATAAGGCAGGTCGGGCAACGGGTGAATCTTTTTGATCATTGGATCGAATTGATCCAACGGCTTGAATCAATTGACATCAAACGACATCGTTTGATTGGTCATGGAGATGGACAGGGTAAAGGATGTTGCTGGGCCGGTTCGGATGGGTTTTGTTTGGGCCTGGGATGGGTTGTTTTGGGATTGGCCCAAATCTATTTTCCTCTTCTATTTTCTTTTATTTTTCTTCTTAATTTATTTTTCCAAAATTAAAACCAAAGTCTTAAATTAGTTTATAAACCCCAATCTACTTAAAAAATACTAATTAATTCTTAATAATAATTATCACACATGATAAAATAACAAATTAAAAAAAAATACAAAAATTCGACATTAATTACTAAAAATGCAAAAATACATTATTTTTTCTTGATTTTTTCATTTTTCTAAAACACTTAGTTCACCAATTAATTTCGAACTTTCTAATTAAATTGTAAATACAATTGTAACATATTTTTGTATTTTTCATTAATTTAACCAACGAACATGCGTACACAAATGCGAACAGTTACAAAAAATATCACGAAAATTCACAAAAACTGCACACAAAGGAAAGATTGTTTTAATTTTGAGTTTTTGGGAGTGATTCGTGTGAGGAAAAAATCACGTGCTCACAGCTGCCCCTCTTTGCCCGTAAACACTAAGAGTTTTCGTGCAAATACAAAGTGAGTGGATACGAGCGATTTTTGCCCGTTTGAATACTCCGTGTGAAGCATTTTTTTGAAAGATTTGACCGAACCTCTGCTTCAAAGGTTTCCTACATATCCTTGGCTAAAAAGGAATCAGGTCAATATAGTTCAGGAACTTTTGGTAGCTGGGACTACCAGGAAGTTGTGGGTTACTGTTGCTGCTGCTGCTACTTGCTGATCCCCTTATTAGACCATGCTAGAAGAAAAATACAGAGGCTAGGATAAGCTATGGCCTATGAATTATAAAGACTTATTATCAAACTTGTTCCGCGACCGTCGTTGCCTTGTCACCTTGTATTTCCTCATAATAAATCCTTTTGTTGCTGTCTTGCACCGACTTCTTGATTTGAACTGTATTTCTCCGCTCTTCAGGCGAGTACTTTATTTATGATCCTTTAACTGTCTTCTCTTGATTATCGTCGTCTTTCTCTGTTCTCCAGGTGGGCTCCTGTCTTCAAAACTTGAATGTATTTCTCTATTCTCCAGGCGGGCTCCTAACTTCTAAACTTGAAATGTATTCCTCTGTTCTCTAGGTGGGCTTCTGACTTTATTCCTTCGTTCTCTAGGCGGGCTCCTGAGTTCAACAACTTGAAAGGTATGCCTCTGTTCTCCAAGCGGGCTCCTAACTTCTGAAACTTAAAAGGTATGCCTCTGTTCTCCAGGCGGGCTCCTGACTTCAACAAAATGGAAAAAACAAAGAAACTTTTCTGCCCCAATTTGGTGACTGGGTATCATATTACCAGATATTAGTAAGAATTTGAAAGCTAAAAATTTGAATTGTACTCCCTCTGTTCTTCAGGCGGGGTCCTGACCGTCTGGTGCTTGCCTTTCCTTACGGTGGGTTTCTCCAACATAAATGACATTGTTTGCCCTTATTTCAATCAAAGAAAAATCTTGTCAGTTTAAAATGTGTTGATTGGTTTTGATACTCTTGTTGGGAGATGGTTTTGCCCTTTCTCCTTTCCATACTCTGTTTTTTCTGACTACTTTAAACCTGGTCGAGAATTTCCGACCTTTCGACTACTTCCTCATGCACAAATTTTCCAACTGTTGCTTCCCACTTCTAGCTTTCTTATCTGAAACTTTCCAACTGTTGCCTTCCCCTTTTTGTTATCTTAGGAGAAAGATTCATCAGACTAAGATTTTGATCCCAGGAGATAATTCATCAGACTAGGTTTTCTATCTTAGGAGAAAGATTCATCGGACTAAGATTTTTCCGGTATCTTAGGAGAAAGATTCATCAGACTAAGATTTTGATCCTAGGAGATAATTCATCAGACTAGGTTTTCTATCTTAGGAGAAAGATTCATTATACTAAGATTTTTCCGGTATCATAGGAGAAAGATTCATCAGACTAAGATTTTGATCCTAGGAGATAATTCATCAGACTAGGTTTTCTATCTTAGGAGAAAGATTCATCAGTTTAAGATTTCGATCCTAGGAGAAAATTCATCAGACTAGGTCCATTATTGTTATCTTAGGAGAAAGATTCATCAGACTAAGATTTTGATCCTAGGAGAAAATTCATCAGACTAGATCCATTTTTGTTATCTTAGAAGAAAGATTCATCAGACTAAGATTTTGATCCTAGGAGAAAATTCATCAGACTAGGTCCATTTTTGTTATCTTAGGAGAAAGATTCATTAGACTAAGATTTTGATCCTAAGAGAAATTTCGTCAGACTAGGTCCCCTATCTTAGGAGAAAGATTCATCAGACTAAGATGTTATTGAGAGGAAAATCCATCGGACTAGGACTTTTATCCTATGACGAAAAATGAGATGAACAATGCAAAATTTATGCACACTAACAAGACAAATAAAGACAAAAATTGAGAAACTTCCCTTTTGTCGGTTCTTCTCTTCTTTTCTTTTTCTTTTTTTTTGTTTTGGTTTTTTGAACCATTTTCCTTGCACTGCTTTGTACCTGTTTCACACAAAGAAAAAATTGTCAGTTTTGAAAATGGTGGTCGGTTTGTGGCCTTGAGTCTTGGACAACTTGGCTTTTGGTCGATCAGCCTGAGTCGGGCTCAAGAGACTTTTGTTCTGCACTAACTCTAATTGTTTTACACTAGTACCATTTGTATTTGCAGCTCAAACAGCTTTATTCCAATTGGAGATCTTTGCTTAGGTGACCTTTTTCGATATCCTGAATGACTTCCTGCTTTTGTGCAATTTGTCTGTCAGAGAGAATCACCAGGTATCTTTGCTTGCGCCAAGTAGGCTAATAAGAGTGTTTTGGGGGAGCCTTTGCATGATCCTCAAGGCATGCTGACAGTAACAACCGAATGTGCTGGCCAAATTTATTTTGTGCAACTGAAAAAGTGGTAGCAGACGTTGAAATCTTTTCTTGCTTGTGTTTGACAAAGACTGACTCAAAGTGAACGACACAATGATGCAAAAAAATGAATATTAACAAGAAATGCCCCATGTCGGAAGGACATAAGGAAGAGTTTTTATTTTTATTTTATTATTTATAACGCAACTAGCCTTAATGAACATGACATGCATTTTGGACTTAAACAGCCCGATCTATCAAACTGATCCAATATTCCCCTTTTCCATTCTTATAACCTTTGGAGTCGGGCTTGTTCATTTCAATTCTTTGCATCAAATTCACGACTCACTTTCGACAAGTAGTGCCCGGGGGGTTTTCACCAACAAGTCTCTCCCAGTTATTCATCTCTGCTTACCGTCGTCTTACAGTGCCCGTGAGGGTTTTCACTAATAAGACTCTCTCATTTTTTTTTCTTTTTTATTTTTCTTTTTCTTTTTCTTTCCCTTTTTTTTTTGCGAGCAAGTTGACAGTATTTTATGTCGCGTGATAACCATTGCTCATTGCCTGTTTTTCTTGGCATTCTTGAAGGTTGATCAGGAGGTCTTTATTTGGAAGGTTTTGGATATAGGTAGGAAGAAAGGGTCGGCATGACGGCTCAAAGTTGACTCAAAGTGAGGGATTGTAGACTTACAACTTTTGGAATCGACTCTTTCAAAAGTGAAATAAAATTTTTTGCCCCAGTTTCAGATACTAGGGATTGTTTTTTCTTTTGGAATTTTTTCTTGAATTCGTATTTGGTTGGACCGAACTGTGAGGCTGCCTACGTATCATTTTTTAAGGAATCAAGTCTAACGTAGTTCAAACATCTAACCTAACTAATTTTTTTCTTTCTTTCTAGTTTTTTTTAATCTTTTTTTTTTCAAAACAAGTTGCCCCAGCTTCAATTTTTTTAGGGCATGGACCTTTGACAATTCTTTTCTTCTTCATTCTTTTTTTTTTTCACTTGAACTTTCTAAGAATTGCCCTGTTTGTACTCTTGGGACATGGACTTTTTTTTCCTTTTCTTTTTCTTTTTCACTTGAACTTTCAAAGAGCTGGCGCAGTTTGTACTCATGGGGCATAGACTTTTATTGTTATTTCATATTTGTTTTTTCGATTTTTGACTCTAATCTTGATTTCAAAAGAGTATGGTCAAAGAAAATAATACAGGCTCAAAAGGGTGAAAAAAGGTATAAAGTGTTTGGGTAGCAGAAAAATGGCCTCCCAGCCTCGAGAACGCCAAACACATTATCTTTTCGCGATCACAGTATTGACGAACATGTTTGTCTTCTTGGTGTGTCGTGGTCACAAGACACTTTACATCCCTTAATGTCAAACTTTCCAACAGACTTCAATTGATTAAACATCCTCAAGGCCGATCTTCACAATGATTTGAAGGTGAATTTTAATCGACCTTAATTCCAAAGTATTTCAACTCCTTATTCATCGTCAAAAGTATTTTTTTTTGTTATCCAATTCCAGCTTAAACCAGTTTTCTAAGATTTAGCCAAAATCCGCATGCATGTCATGTCACTAGAACTAGCATAAAAAGAACTATGCACAAAATGGATACAAAGTGACTGGCTTTTTTTGTGTGTGAATAAAGGAAGGCAGTGTCTTATAATACAAAAAGAAGAAGAAAAGATGGCAAAATAAGCTACCATGGCTAGAGAAGAAGTGACTTTTCAGTTACTAAGCAACATCTTAGCCACACATTGGCACATCAACATTACTACGGTATTTGACTATTTTGATTGTTTTGGATTCAACACTCGAATTTTGACAATCATCCCGAGCAGTCTATGTTTTATTGCTCAAATATGATAAAGTCAACCCCACATTTTCCTCCATTTTTAATTTTTCGCCGCCAACTTGCCTACTTGCTTTTTCGTGACCTTGGATCAACAACAATGGTGCTTGTTCCATTGGTTGAGAATATGCTTTTATTTTCGAGAGATCTTGGATTGTTTTTGTGACTCGCCATTGCAAACTAACAAATCTACCACCTTTGAACAGCTTTTATTTCAAAACAACAAGCATGTTAGAATAAATACTCTCTTTCTTTTTCCCTTTTTTCCTCATTTTTAATGGTGATCGAACCTGATGTGGGTTGTCTATGTATCATGACCCCGCATTAATCAGATCTTACGTAGTTCGGGAAGATTATGAATAAACTAAATATTTTTCTTTTTTTTTTTTATTTTAAATTTCTGGAAGAAAGACTTGTAAAGAAGAAAGAAAATATTTTTTGATTTTCATATTTTTTTGGAATTTCGAAAGAAAAACTTCTAAAGAAGAAAGAAAAGTATTTTTGGATTTTTTTGGAATTTTATTTTGAATTTATGAAAGAAATGATTCCAAAGAAAAAGAAAATATTTTTGAATGTTGAATTTTCTTTTCAATTTTTGAAAGAAGAATGAAAAATATTTTCGGATTTTGAGAGAGGTTAAAAGAAAATATTTTTGTATTTTTTTTATACTTAAAATTGGGGTCTAAAAGAAAGACTTTCTAAAGAAGCAAGTAATAAAAAAATATTTTTGGATTTTTTTTTTTGAAAATGGTGGGCCGAAACCGATGAGGTTTGCCTACGTATCTCATATTCGGTGAGAATCAAACCCGCGTATTTCGCCAAATAAAACAAACTATTTTTGAAAATAAGACTCTCTTTTTCTTTTTCCTTTTTCTTTTTTTTTTTCATTTCATTTTCTCAAAAATTCGGCAGAGTTTCAGCACTATTTGGACATTGGTTTTTTCAAAATAAGCGATTAACTCTCTTTAACCCTCATACTGCTATTTCTTTTTTCTCAACTTTTCCAAATATTCAAAAGCCGGTCAGCATTCAAGTCCAAAACAAATAAATGCACAAGTAGCAAGTAAGATGCATCAGGATGGTCCTTTTCATTTTTGGTACACCTGTCCTAGACAGACCCAACCCCCGTGTTGAGCCTCTAAAGTCAAATGCACATTATGAAAACAAACGTTCCTACTAGGGATCCGGCATGAGGCTGAGTTATTCTAGGTTCAAAACCTAGGTATTTGTTCTAGACTGTGCACTTGAGCGTACAACTCGAGTCGAGGAGGGGGCTACGTACCGGGGACCCGAAGGATCATTCAGCTTAGTAACTTATCCGAGCCTCTTTCTTATTTCAAGGTATGACAATAAGAAAATAGGGATTCTCGACTAGCGAGCACATCCCCGAAGATAAGAAGAGAAGGGTTTCGTAACAATTTATAGGTACAATTCAAATAATATCAAAGCGGTAAAAGCATCATTTTGCACATTAAGCCCAACATGTAAAAATATCAGATAATAAACAAATCCAAATACAACAATTATTCTAAGATTGAATTCTTGAACCCTGAACCAAAATTTCTAGGTTCATGTCCCCAGCAGAGTCGCAAGAGCTGTCACACCTCCATTTTACGCAACCGAGGGAAATGGTATAATAAAGGGAGTTTTTCAATTAAAGGACAATCGAAATGGGATTTATTTACTTAAAGAATTCAGAGTTGCCACTAGGGAGATTTATGGTGTCCCAAGTCACCGGTTCAAATCCCGAATCGAGGAAAAGAATGACTCTGTTTAACAGTCCGCGCACCAGAAATTCGAGTAAGGAATTCTGTTAACCCGGGAGAAGGTGTTAGGCATTCTCGAGTTTCGTGGTTCTAGTTGGTCGCTCAACTTCTATATTCGGCTTAATGATCTAATTTTTAACAATTATGAACCTATGTGCAAATTTTAAACTTTAACCGCTTTTATTATTATTATTATTATTTTTTAAGAGAATGGCAACGTCGTTAAAATACGTCTCGAACCACGTCACATAAATGCACCCATAGTTTTTGACATATTTTAGCATCGTTGAGATTTGGATTTGGGTCACATAAATGTGCACCCGAGTTTAAGAAGGTAGAATTATTAAATAACACGCCTAAAGCAACTACGCATTATTAATTTTGTAGGAAGCCATGGAAATTTACTAAATGGCTTACCCGAATTTCTAAAGATTTAATCACATTTTGATTAAATGAGAGCCACACAACTGTCATTTTTTATTTGGCGAAGTTCACCCTGATTCAATTTTTTAAAGGACGTTTAAACTAAATTCGGAGGACCATAACTATTAGTGCTGTCTGATATGGCATACCTTTTTTAATTAGTGATCTAACTTGCTCTAGTTAAACGTTCTTAAGGAAATTTTACTCACATTAACTATAAACTTGCCTATGAAAGTATTGTTTATTTAAAACCAAAAGATCAGCCCAGCGCAAATGAACCAAGGACCCAACTGATGAAGCCTGGTTTGAATAGTCATTATGGCTGTCTTGGTGCGCGAATATGTTGAGCATCAGGTGAAGCCCAGTCCAGTGATAAAATTGTTAGTAAGGAAAAACTAACATAATTGGGCCGGAATTGGGTGGCCCAATACATTATGGCCAGCGAACTGACGATTCTAAATGGTTTGGGCCAAACTTCAATAGCAAGCCCAATTTTAAAAGAAAAATTGAAGATGAAGAGTGGGGAATCCAAATCGAGTCCCTGAAGGAAACATTATTTTAAAACAAAAAACTTATCATTGATTTTAAACCACAAAACAGGGCTTCATTTTTTGACAATTAGATATATACAGCCACAAGTCTTTAAACCTCACACCAAATCTAAGCAATGCGATGGAATAGAACTCAACGAGTTTGGAAAATCATCTTCTAACTACCAAAGAATCCAAACAAACAATGACTTGCTGCCAAGTTACTAAATAATAGTAGAATAACAATAAGCTCAAATTGACTGTTAAGCTTAAACATACTCACAAGATAGTCAAAACTTTAAAGCCTAAACTAACCTTCTAGACATAATAACAAACCTCTTAAACACTGAAGAATTTATAATGTCCTACCATTCAGATAACAGTTTCACCCGAGTACACTACAAATTCATCTAAATACAAAGTAAACTTCAGACAACACTTGACATAGCATCTGGAGAGTGGTAAAGCTAAGCTAGACTACTGAATCTACAACATGGATATACCAGACCCCTAAACATAGAGCCCAGATCCACAAACACTCCTCAAAGCCAACCAACTTCATCAATGGGCTTAACAGTCCTCATACTTAAATACACATGTCAAACTAAGATGAAAGTTTCACTTTCAACCATGGTTAAATGAAATCTTAGCTTTAAAATGAGCAGATGCTCAAATGATTAACTCAAGTAGTTAAGCTAGCATGGATGATAAATTAAATATAGTAAAGCTAATCCTATAACTCAATTGACATGCCTCACACAAAAACTGAATTTAAACTTTATGTTTATTTCATATACTTCAAGTGCTTTATACAGAGAACCAGGTCCATAGCTTCAGCTTATCATGCCATGAGTTATAAAGGAAATACCTGGAAATGAAAGTAAACAGGGAGAAATGAGGATTCAGTAAAACAACAACAACAAATCAACAACTGGGTTCAATGGAATAGTAATCCAACACAGCCAAACAGTTTCAAACCAAGCTCTTAAACCCCAAAATCAAACCCAAATCCAATCCACTTTAACCCAGAGGTGACTTGGTGATTTTCAGATTTTTATGATAATACGAAAACTAGGAAAAATAGAACAGAAATGACTCAATTTTGGAGCAGTTTTCAACTATAGCAGGCAAAGAATTTAGTGTTCTTCTCCTAGCTAACTCTCTCAATGTCTATCTATTTAGTATTTCAGAGTATCAACGTGTGTGTATCAGTGTATATCCATGTTAATGTCTATGTCCTCTCTTTTTTTCTCTCTTGACTTTTCAGATTTTGTTTCCTCTCTTCTCAATGTTCAAAAGTCTATCCAGTTTTTCCCAGAGCCCCCCTCTCAATGTGTATCTATGTCCTTAAATAGGCATTTCAATTAGTGTTCTTTCCACTACCAATTCACCTTTTATTTCTTAAATATCCATTAAGTTAGTGCTTTATTAATTAAACAACTAGTGCACCCCTACCTATTCTTAGCAGACTTCTATTTAAACCCCTAAAGGTACTGCTAATTACTCCCTTAATCAACCCCTGTTAGTTATCAAAGAAGGACCAAAAACTCGGTCAGATTGACCCAAGGCCAATCAAACATGGGCCTTTAAAAGCGCGAATTGATTCCTCTCGAACCTCAAATGGGTCAGTCAAACCCTAGGGTTCAATTGACTTAAATTAATGGTCCCAAATGACCAATTCAAGTCCAATTCAGTTCATTTACTCATAATCTAATTAAGTACTACAAAATTACAAAAATAAACCAATTCAGGTCTAGTATTTCTATCAAAAAATATAAATCAGAAGACGAACAATATTTTTAAGACTCCTCCTAAAGTTTACAAACAATCATTCAATAAACAAAAATTAACATGAACCGAACACTTAATAATTCCTAATTCACATGTTAATTAGCCTATTCAGAAGGAAGAAAAAGAAGAAAAGAGAAGAAGAAATGGATTTTTAAAAAATAAACAAAGAACAAAAAAGAAAGGTATGAAGAACTTACCGACAATGAAGATTACAGGGGACCTTCGAACCTTTCGATTTGAACCCCTAAATAAGGTCAGTCTCTTGTTCTTTGTCAAGAACAAGTGAAGGACGTTATTTTGGTGGTAAAATCGGTCTTAAAACCATCGGAGACTGGAGCGTTAACCTTATATGAGAGGGTTTAATTTTGGCTTTTAGGTCTCGAATCTTTAGATTTAAGATTCGAGACCTTCTAGCAGGATTCGAAGGGAACGGTCATGGGATTTGGGATGAAGGTAAGACGGGGGTTCGGGGATGGTAATTTGGTGATGATCGGAGCCGGCTAGGGTTCAAGGGAAATTAATTGCATATTAGGAAAGAGGGAAGTATGGGGGTTCCGGGGTGTAATGTTTTGGACTGGTTGGGGCCGGCGCCACCACCGGGAGGTGGCGGGGAAGGGTGGTGGCTGGTCTAGGGTTTGGGGGCTGAGGGAGATGATGAAGAGAGTGAATGGGTGGGGGGGAGTGGGTCAGATAGCCTAGGGTATATTAAACCCAATTATTGATTCTGGACCATTCGATCTCATGAGATTGACGGTCCAGATCAATATGGGGGGAAGAACGATGTCGTTTTATTTATCATGGTGCTGGGTCGGTTCGGGTATAAGGTGGGTCGGGCAACGGGTGAAGCTTTTTGACCATTGGATCGAATTGATCCAATGACTTGGATCAATTGACATCAAACGATATCGTTTGATTGGTCATGGAGATGGACAGGGTAAAGGATGTTGCTGGGCCGGTTCGGATGGGTTTTGTTTGGGCCTGGGGTAGGTTGTTTTGGGATTGGCCCAAATGTATTTTCCTCTTCTATTTTCTTTTCTTTTTCTTCCTAATTTATTTTTCCAAAATTAAAACAAAAGTCTTAAATTAAATTATAAATCCCAATCTACTTAAAAAATACTAATTAAATCTTAATAATAATTATCACACATGATAAAATAACAAATTAAAAGGAAACACAAAAATTCGACATTAATTACTAAAAATACAAAAATGCAATATTTGTTTTTGATTTTTTCATTTTTCTAAAACACTTAGTTCACTAATTAATTCCAAGCTGTCTAATTAAATTTTAAATACAATTGTAACATATTTTTGTATTTTTCATCAATTTAACCAACGAACATGCGCACACAAATGCGAACAATTACAGAAAATATCACGAAAATTCACAAAAACTACATACAAGGGAAAGATTGTTTTAATTTTGAATTTTTGGGAGTGATTCGTGTGAAGCAAAAATCACGTGCTCACAAGTAGTAGTATGAAACCTTAACAAAATGCTATCTACTAGTTGAAAAAAGGAGGATCCGTTGAAGAGTTTATGTTGTCTCGGTAGGGAATAGTCCAATCTTTTCCAGCACCATTGCAATATGAAAGAGTCCTTTAGAATTCCTTAGAGTATGAATGACATAAAAAACACTCTGCCGAGGCTCGAGCAGAAGAAGGGGTACTTGAACAGAGGTTTTATGCTTGGAAAGCTGTTCCGCGCTCTCTATCCTCTTTTTTGGGGGTCCACATGAACTGCTTTTTAATATTCGTGTTCGCCTTCTTTATTACTTCCCTTACACACAGAAGGATCAAGGTTTTCTCCTAACATACATATCCGGGGATCCCAATTCTAAATATGCTGTTTTATCTCACTCGATGACTTGATTGGGACATTCTTGTTTTAATACGCAAAAATGGTGATGAATTGTCCTCATATATTGCCAGAATATTTTTGATAGTTCTCTGGTTACGCTATATTTTGATAAAAGAAGGGGGGGGGGGGCGAGCGATACAAGAGCATTTTCCAAGCATAAAATCATGAAGTCGGCCCAAAAAATGGGTGAGACTTTCCATTCTCCACTTGCAAGTCAAGCTCACTAGTTCTATTGGCTCTAAGCCTGCATTCTTCCTAGAAACTGAGTCGATGTCAAAGAACCTGAGTGAGGGCCTTCTCTATACATTTATGTGCAACTAGGGGAGTTGCAGGACTAGTTCAATTTCCAAATCTATAAGTCCTAGACTAGAAGGGCCGACCTCCAAGTTTTTTTCTAATGGATCCGTAATTACATTAAAGTTCCCCCTACTAGCCATGAGAAGTTAATGCAAGTCGATAGGTCCTTCAATCATCAAGTAAACCATCGACTCCTCACACTTGTACTTTATCTTTCATTGGGAAAACGAGATGGTTTTTATGCCCCAGACTCTGGCAATCAAGTTGAAATAGACATACAAACCTCTTGCCTCTCTTGCTACTAGGCTCTATTGTTCACGAAAAGTATGGAGCTCTAACGGTATCGATATTTTATACTTCTAGGAATCAGGACTGCTGCTATTCAGGTTCAGAAGGAAATAGAGTAATGAGTATAGATTCAAGGGTGTTCTTGAGCAGGTAAGGTGGCAATGAGTGCGCACCTCTCCTAACTATTGCCCATTTATTCTGGAATAATCTTTTTAGAAGGGAAAATTTTACATATTTATGTTAAGTACGACTGGCACCATTTCAATGTGTTTCAATTCTTTCAAACAAGAGTGGTTTGATGCTTTTGAATCCATTGTATTAATTTCACTTCCTACTTGCGGATTAGCTCCTACAAGCAAAAAGCTATTCCCGAGCCAGGTTCCCTGGATCCACGTGTTCCTAGCTGGGCTGAATGGATGAATGAAGAAGGGCGCTTGGATAGATTTCAAGAGCTCTCGTCTAGCAGCTAAGAACCAGAGAGCTACAACACTCAGGTTGTTGAATGATTTAGGATCAAATGAGAAAACACTCAGCAAAGTGTTCACTTCTTTTTCACCAGGTTTCATTCGATTTGTTTTGGATTGGATGATGGAAAAACTAGCAAGCTACAACTTCAAAGCCTAGAAAAGGAGAAAGGGTTTTTTTTTATAGATGTTGAGTTTGATTAATGGGGTCGGATCTTAAAGAGCTTTTATTACCAAAATTCTTGTACGACCCCGGATAATGGGATAAAACAGAATCTAAGCCGACACCTTTCTTCATGCCCTCTGCCCTGAAGGAACTCGTGTCCTTTTCTCGTGACTTCAGGCGCTCAAGTTTGTGTCATTCGTCCGGTGCTACGACTTATGAACAAGGTAAACCCAATGGGAACCAAAAAATAGGGGGTACCACATTGAGCATAAGACGATCCAAAAAGCGATGGCTCTAAATCACTTTGTGTCAGCGGGGCTTTCAAGCATCCAAAATATGCTGGAATCTAGGAAATTTGTCTTTAGAGTGTAGCTCTGCACCTTACCAATCGTGTAATGATTTTCTTACCCCCAGAGGGAAAGGTACTTCCCTTTTGGGCCGGTTGTGGGCGAGGAGGGATTTGAACCCCCGAAAGCGCTAGATGTCTATCATTTTTTCAAACTACTAGTATTGGCTTAGATTGAGAACCCAGTCCATAGCTTTAATTACTAGTTATTGTCAACGCCCCCTTTTTCTCGCAAAATCGGGTTTAAGACATTTGGGAGGACAACTCTATTCCCGTTTGGGAATTGGGTTTTTGGATTTGGAGAGTCGCCACCTAATGATTATAGTGCATTAGGACACTTTAAGAAATAATTTGAGATGAAAACCAGAATTTGGGTAAGGGCTAGAAATTATCTCGAGGGGAAGGTGTTAGGCACCCCTCAAGATCCACTAGTGTGGTTCTCGGCCATGCTATAATTGTGACTTTAAATGCAAACAAACAAGTAGACAAGCAAGTATTGCAAATACGAGAATCTTTAACATAACAGTTATAAATAAGAAAAGCACAAAAAGGATTTAAAAGAGCTGAAATTTTGAAGGAAGTGGTTTGTGATTAAAGAAGAGAAACACATGTAAAGGGAATGGGTCAAATAATTAAGGCAAGTGATTTGAAAGAAATGAAAAGAAGCGGAAGTTTTAAAATTGGACAACTTTTTGAAAAAAACCTGAAAATAACAACTAATAAACAGGGGGGGTCCTAGGTTTATATATCACATGGATCATCCACAAAACACCGGTACCCAATTGTACACATAGTGTTATCGTGTGATCATCATCTCCATGTCTACCCTTCTCACACCGTTAAGGTATTAAAGCGCGGAATGGTATCTTTACTTTTTTCATGCTATTACCCATCCCAATCCTATCAGTCCCGGAGGCAAATGGACTGCTAATCCTAAATGGAAAGGGGTTTGGGGCTTTTAGAGGTTTCAAAGGACAAAATGCTAAGGCGTCAACCAAAACATGTAAGTGCAAATAGAGGGAAGCAAACAAGCAAACATGGGCTCAAATATTCCTCCATAAACCAGCAAAAAGTCATAGAGTTTAGCATGTCTTACAAGTACTGATTTGGTCTTAATTAAATAAAGCGACGAGCGGACACCCTTCTTTTTTAGACGTTAACAAAAGGTCCTATGAACACGGTATCTATATGCAGTCTTTATTATTGAACCTACCAACTGTTTGCCTAGTGGTGTTTATAAATGTAGAATGCAGTAGTTTATAGACCATATTTTATATGAATAATTTGAAGTTGACCTATAGGTAGGATATCTATGCGCGGAGGTGCAGAAATTATGAATGAATCCTATAGGCATGACTTCTAGATGTGAGTTTGCAGAAGTTAAAAGTTAACCTATAGGCTGGATTTCTAGGTGTATTTGTAGGAATTAAAAGTTAGCCTATAAGCATGATTTCTAGGTGTATTTGCAGAAATTGAAAGTTAACCTATAGGCATGATTTCTAGGTGTGAAATTGCAGGAATCATAACAAACTCCGATAGGCAAGATCTCTACCCTTGATGCATAAAAATTAAATTCCATCCCCCCTTTTTTCTAAGTTCCCCGAGTTTGTACAAGTTATTACAGCCCAAAAGAAATAAACCAGAATTAAAAATACATCAGAAATCCTCAGCTACATACGAGCAGCCTAATCCAAACATGAGGCCTAATAATATGAGATTGAGCCACTTCCAAGATCCAGATTTCCAAGCCTTCTCTCATCTAGGGCGTTTCAGAGATCCAAGGGATTTCAGAAACCCCAGGCAGTGCATACACCCAAGATATTAAACAGAAATTGAGTTGTGCAGTGTGGAAGGGCCAACCCTTATGTGTCCAAGTTCAGAGGGAGCTCCAGGGTCCCAAGGAAAGGCTCACACAAGAGGGGCAGAACATAAGTTCTAAGAATGAGGTGTAAGTGCAAAAGAACGGATAAGGGCTAACCAGGCAGGCTGGTTGATGTTCTAATCATCAATACCACACAAGGGGGGGGGGGGGATGATTTGTGTGGTACCGAATTTTCGCACTAGAAGAACCTGGTTCTTCTAGGTGTTCTAACTTCTACTGTTTGCCGAATTAAAATAAAGAAATAACGAACACAGAGATTTTTACGTGGAAAACACATGGCTCAAAAGGTGAAAAATCCACGGCCTACTGCTCAGTAGGATTTTTCCAAACTTCCACTAAATTTCAATGATCCAAAAACAGCATTTACAAAAACACTTTGTAAACCTAAGGATTAACTCTAATCCCAGTGTAGCACACAACATCAACTGTTGCGTCACCTTCAAGTTAACTCTAACTTGAATACTCAACGCACTTAACACAATTGCTTCTAAGAAAGTTGAAAGGTACAATATGAAAAACACGTACTACAATTGAACTAGGAATAAAGAAAGACACAATGGAATTGGTTCTTCACACTTAGTTCTTGTAGCTTCAGATTTGCACACTTGTATCACACACAAATTGCTTGCAAAAATTGACTAGCTCTTTTGCTCTCAATTTGGTTTAACTTCAGCTTATGTGCAATCACCTGTAAAAGAGAACAATCATTATATTTATAGAGTTAGTAATCAGAGTTTAATAAGAACTCAAATTGTGGATCCTTTATCAATTTGAGTCCAAGAACAACTCTAACTCCCAATCCATATTCTTATCCGGATGTAATTCTCTTTTCATAAGGAGACTCCAACTCCTTATCCTATATGCAATCTTTTCGATCAACTCAGAAGATACTCATCAAGATATTGCTGCTTGACCCCAAGGACGTATCCTCATCACGTGCACTTCATGTGTATAAGCCATAACAACTGTATCACCTAAGATGAACCTGGTCCTTCACTGAGTTCGTTTGTCAGTCTTCAAAACTTCAACTTATCTTGGGCCAACAAATTCCCCCTTTTTGATGATGACAAACTCTGTGCTTTTACTGATTATAGAACCTGTAGAACTCAGCTGAAATATCATTACTCGAAAAATTTTCTTATCATTAAGGGCCAGATTTAATTAGGTCATAAACATCACTGATCAGAACATAATTTTTTTTAAGCACAATATCTTCCCCCTTTTGGAATCATCAAAAAGTTGCATAAATAATGTGAATCCTAGAATATTAATTAGTACTCATGGCCATTGAGGCAACTGCAAGTGAAAGCATGCTTTAGTTAATCAAAAATCAACTTGACAAAAAGTGACTATAAAGAACAGAAGTAACATAAAGCAAGAGAAATGCACATTGTCATTGATAAGCAGTGCTTCTACACAACAGTCCACAAAAAGAAATAACAGAAACTACCAACCATGAGCAAAAAAAATCCCTAATCCGGGTCACTGGGGGGTTTTCTAGACTGGTTCAAAACAGGACAAGGAAACCTAAGGCTTTGAGGAACTAGAGGGATGGGTTTGTAGCAGATTAAGCATAGTTTGGAGCATCCCTTCACTCTTTTCTTTTTCCTTTGCAAGTTCAGCTCTCAACCCATTCCTCTCTTCTTCCAGTTCAACAACTCGAGCTTGAAGCCTTGCAATCTCAGCATCCTTTGTCCCTACCTCCTGAACCAAAGCTCTAACCTTGCTATTCATTGGAGTTCTCACAGATGAACCAGGTTCAACAGGGCCTATACTGACAGGATAATCATAGACCTGAAGAGTCTTGATGCCAAAGTGCTCTTTGCTAGAAGCCATTTCCCATTTCTTCAAGGGAACTTTCAGCTTGTCCAGCACAGCTGTCATAATAAACCCATAAGGGATGGCGTGAGCCTTTGAACCATTTAGCACCCTGTCCAACAGCTTAACAATAAAGACAGGCCAATTTATCTGCTTTCCATCCACCAAACACTGCATGAGGACCAGGTCCATGTAGTTTGTTGTGTGCCTCCTTCCCTGTCGAGGCAGCAGACATTTGTTCACAAATTCAAAAAGAACTTTATGCTCTGGCCTCATCTCACTCTTTTGAACAGCCCTGGCTTCAGACACCTCCTCAGCATTTGTAGTGTCACAGAAGTTTCTAGTGATTTGAAGGTCAGTAGGCAGACCATCCAAACAAAGCCACCTTTGTCTTGTGTAATCATCATAGCCCTCACTTGGAACATTCAGGATTTTGCCCAACCCAGATGCATCAAATTTCACCTTCATTCCCTTCACTATACTGGACACGAGCTCATTCTTCACAGTTCCATTTGCCATGAATTCAACAAGTTCTTTCCTGGCTAATTTTCCATCCATATGAAGGACCATGTCCTTCCAACCTTGTGCCTCCAGTGAAGTCAACAATCTTACCATGCCTGGCTCCTCCAGGTCTTTGAGCAATCTACCATTCAGAATTTTTCTGCTGCCAAAATTGGCAAACCTATCTTGTTCCTGTTCTGACTCTTCTTCTCTTTCTTCTTCGCTCCACTCGTCATCCTCTTCTACCTCAATTTGTACTTGTTTTCCCTTTGCTGCTGATCTGGTTCTTTTAGCTAGAGAGGATGCAGCAGGTACAGGCTTGGAGGGCTTCCTTGCAGAAGACCTGGTTCTTTTTGATTTAGCAGTGGGAAATTCTTCAGTCATACCTCTCTCTTGATGGACCAGGTCCATCTCTTCCTCTTCCTCTTCCACAGCAACCTCAGAACTTTCAACCATTTTTGCTTTCCCTTTTTTTTCCTTCTTTTTCTTACTCTCCTCTAGTGCCTTTTGAAGTTCTGCTTCATTTTGCCTCAACCTACTTCTTGTGGCTCTAGCCCTAGGTGCAACAGACATAGGTGATGAAACTTGGCTTTTCTTGATTGATTTGAACGCAACTGGGGTCCTTTGTGAGGAAGCCTTGCGTTTCTTGGGATCATAACTGGTTTCAACTTTCTTGAGCATATCAGCTAAGGTCTCCTCCATAGATGAACCAGGTTCATCTGTTTGTTCACTCAGATTTATCAGTCCCTCAGCAGCTTCACCTGATCCACTTCCCCCTGACTTCAAGCCACCTTCTTCTCCACCACCACGTATAGCAAGAATCTCCCCTTTCTTTTTCTTTCTCCTCCTACTAGTCTCAGTCCCTTCAACATTTTTCACAGCACCCACAAGAACAAACCTACTAACCACCTTCTCAGCTATATCAGAAAATACATAACAGGTGTTTGCCTCTCTTGGGTTTTCTTCACTATTTTCATTGTCAGATGACCCAGATTCTTCTCCGTCACTGGTAGAGAAAACTTTCTCAAATTCAGAGCTTGAGTCGCTTTCTGTGGTTGTATCTTCCTTCCTTTGACTAGCCTGTAATTTTTCGTTTAAGACTTTCCTCAAAAGACCAGATGCAACTATTTTTCTTGCTAACATTTTCTGGCAACGAAATTTGGGTTTTGGGGGTTCAATAGTAGGGGTGGAAGATGAGGTGTTGGGGGAGACTGGTGGGGGAGTTCCAGGGTTTGTCTTGAGGATTAGTCATGGCGGAGGATTTCTAGACATTTTAGGGATTTTTGGAGAAGAAAGCAGATGAGCAGATATTTGGAATAAAAGTGACGGTTATGAGTGATGTGGTGGGTATTTAAAGAGAGGTCATGATTAAGGCAGTAATATCAACTTTTTCAGAGGTCTATTAGGAGTCTACTCAAGTTATAATTCCGGTCTCCTAAGTGATTAATGAAAATCGCTTGATTTTAGGGAAGAAACCCGTTATAGTTAGACTCCTAGTCTTAATGAATCTTGTTCAATTTCTCAATGGATAAAATTTTCTGGACGTTTGGTGTAACAGGACTTCTGCTCATGATTGATAATTTTGATTTTCTAATTGTGTAAAGTATAGAAACATACCTGAACTATCTCATGAGAACATATTGATGAACCAGGTTCTTCAAGTAAAACTTCCCTTGATCATGCCTCAAATGTCAAAATAGAAAAAATTTGCAAGAGATTAAGGATATATAAACACATGTCACAAGAGTATACTTAATAAAAGTATGAGACTGAATAAGGATTAGTCTAGATATTTACATAGAATTCAGAACTCCTAACCAAACAATTTTTTTTCATTTTTTTTTCATTGTGAATTCTGAACTGGACCTTTTAGGTGATCTTAATCATCTCTAATTCCAACCTGTTCCTTTCAAAGTTTTCTTTTACTTAGTGGTTTAGTGAAGATGTTAGCTATTTGTTTATCAGTAGCACAAAATTCTATGGAGATCAACCCTTTCTCATAGTTATCTCTTAAGAAGTGGTGTCTAACATCTATGTGCTTGGTCCTTTTATGATGAACAGGGTTCTTTGTCATACTTATAGCACTAGTGTTATCACAGAATATTGGTATACATCCCACTTTTGTACCAACGTCTACTAATTGTTGCTTGATCCACAGTAGTTGAGCACAACAAGAAGCTGTAGCCACATACTCAGCTTCAACAGTAGATAGGGCTACTGAATTTTGTTTCTTGGCAGCCCATGATACAAGACATGAACCAAGAAAGTGAGAGATACCTGAAGTGCTTTTTCTATCCACTAGGAAACTTGCATAGTCAGCATCAGCATAACTAACTAGATCAAAATTACTACCTTTAGGGTACCATAAGCATAACTCAGTAGTCCCCTTCAGATATCTCAATATCCTTTTGATAGCAGTCAAGTGAGACTCTTTTGGATTAGCCTGAAAATATGCACAAAGTCCTACATTGAAAACAATGTCAGTTCTGCTAGCAGTAAGATACAAGAGTGAACCAATCATACTCCTATACAACTTTTGATCTACTGATGAACCAGGTTCATTAACATCTAATTTAGTGGCAATTGCGATAGGTGTATCTATTTCTTTAGAGTCTTCCATTTTAAACTTCTTGATTAGTTCTTTCGTATACTTCTGCTGATGAATCATGGTTCCATTTGGACTTTGTTTGATCTGCAAACCTACGAAGAAATTTAGTTCACCCATCATACTCATTTCAAACTCACTTCCCATTAATTTTGCAAAGTCCTTGCTCAGTCTATCTGTAGTGGCTCCAAATATTATGTCATCAACATATATTTGTGCAACAAGAATATATTTACCTTTTTTCCCTTAGAAACAAAGTGCTGTCTATTTTACCTCTTTTGTACCCATGCTCCAGTAGGAATTTTGATAGTCGTTCATACCAAGCTCTTGGGGCCTGTTTTTGCCCATATAGTGCTTTATCCAGCTTGTACACATGCTCAGGACATTCCTTGGTTTCAAATCCTGGTGGTTGTTTCACAAACACTTCCTCTTTGAGATAGCCATTCAAGAAGGCACTTTTGACATCCATCTGATGGAGAGTGAATTCCATATGTGCTGCAAAGGCAATGAGAAGCCTGATTGCCTCTAATCTTGCAACTGGAGCAAATGTATCATCATAGTCTATTCCTTCATCTTGGCTATAGCCTTGGACTATCAATCTTGCCTTGTTCCTAGTGACAGTTCCATCTTCATCAAGTTTGTTCCTAAAGACCCATTTTGTACCAATGACTGATCTATCTTTGGGTCTTGGAACTAGGTGCCAAACTTGACTTCTTTCAAAATGGTTTAGCTCATCCTGCATTGCATTCACCCAATCTGCATCCTGCAAAGCCTCAGAAATATTTTTAGGTTCAATGATAGATATGACAGCATCAAAGGCACACGGATTCTTTAATTGTGATATGGTTTTGACTCCAGAAGTTGGATCATTAAGTATGTTCTCAATGGGATGAGAACTTTGATACTTGTGTGGTCTTACAACTAACTGCTTCTGCTGGATGTTTCAGCAATTTGAGGAGGAACATGTTCATGAGCAGGTTCTTTTAAGGGATTTATTTCGGTTTCCTTTTGATTTCTTTCCCATGTCAGATTGCCCTATCCAGATGAACCTATTCCATCACCTGTTCCTTCCACATGTGCCACTTTGATTTGAGCTGATGAATCAGTCAGATCTTTGACTAGTCCAATGGCTTCATCTTCCTATTCCTGTCTCTTAGAAAGAATGTTAGTTTCATCAAATACTACATGCACACTCTCTTCTACACACATTGTTCTTTTATTATAAACCTTATATGCTTTACTATGTGAAGAATATCCCAAAAATACTCCCTCATCACTTCTGGGATCAAACTTTCCTAGAGAGTCTTTTCCATTATTGTGCACATAGCACTTGCAACCAAAAGCCCTAAGATGGGATATGTTTGGTTTTCTCCCTTTAAGTAACTCATAGGGAGTCTTCTCTATTAGTGTTCTGGTGATGCATCTATTTATGATGTAGCATGCAGTGTTTACAGCTTCTGCTCAGAAACTAT
>MU671277.1:62369-76266 GCA_026770625.1 Nicotiana glauca | reverse complement strand
AAAGCACTTGGTGGAGGTAAAAGCTACAAGGTTACCTCTGTCACACAGTTGTGACACACTTATTAGGCTATATTTCAAACCATCTATCAGGTAGACATTCTCTATTGAATGAGAATCAGTCTTGCCTACCTTACCAACCCCAATGATCTCACCTTTCTTTCCATTACCAAAGGAGACATTACCTCATTTTAAATTCTCAAGTGAAAGGAACTGGTCCTTGTCCCCAGTCATATGTTTTGAGCAGCCACTATCCATATACCATATTTGGCTCCTTCCTTTCACTTGAACCTGCAAAATGAAATCAAGGGTTAGTCTTAGGAACCCAAACTAGTTTGGGTCCCTTTTTATTGGCAAAAGGATGAATTAAATTCCTTTTTGCCCATCCAGGCAAATTATTCTTTTCTTTAACAAAAAAATTGTTCCTTTGACTGGCCTTCTCTTTAGCATCGCATTCATTTTTGTAATGGCCAGTCTTACCACAGTGTGTGCAGATTTTATTTTCAGGAAGAGTGAGGTACTTGCTTTTTGGATCCCATTTAGGTGCTTGAGTTCCATAGTCATGTCCTCTTTTGTTACTGCTATGATGCTCTTGCAACCAAAAGAGAGCATCAGAAGCTTTATTCCACTTGCAAGTTCTGTCTAGTTCATGTTTTACCTTTCCTAAATCTTCTTTTAAGATTTTGATGAACTCATCCTTTTTATATAGTTCATCCTCCATTTTTCCTAAATTTTCTTCTAGGGTAAAATATGTGTGATCAGCTATCTTCTTTCCAGTTCCTAGTTTTAGTTTCAGATTATCAGATCTAAGTTCTAGGACACTATTGTCAAGTTCAAGAACCTGGTTCTTCAACTCAGCATTTTTGTTATCACTCACATTTGCCCTGGACTCTAGACTTTTACATTTAGCTTTTAAAATCACATATTCCCTAGACAGAACTTCCTTCTCACTATTGAGAATCTCAGACTCATCAATGAAATCAGTTAAGAGTTTAACTAGCCTTTCTTTAGACAAGAATTTGATCTTGTCCTTGAGATGAAGAATACTTACCTCTTGTTCATCCTCTGATTCTCCAATGGCCATTAAAGCTTGCTCCTCCACATCTCACCTTCAGAGTCCTCATCTGATTTTTCTCCCCAAGCAGCAACCATAGCTTTAGTTGAACCTTTGTTTCTCTTTGGTTGAACCTATTCCTTCTTCCTGTTCCTTCTTTCGGCTCTTTCCTTCTTCCACTCAATCTCCAACTGAGGACAATTTTTGATCATGTGATCAGTTTTCCCACACTTGTAGCAGCCTTCATTGGTGTGTTTCTCTGGAGCTCTGGTTTTGTTGAAGTTTGTACTTCTTGAAGCACCCTTTCTTCTCATCAGATACTTCTTGAAATCCCTGGTGATCATGGCTACTTCATCATCTTCCAAATCTGCACCTTCAGTGATTCTGAGAGCTAAGGTTCTCTCCTTTTTGGGGGTATCCATCTTCATTATTTGTCTTCTCATTTCATAGGCAGTTAAATTCCCAATTGGTTCATCCAGCCTGAGGGTTGCAATATTCTTGGATTCTTGAATGGCAGTGATCTTGCTTTCCCAAGTGACTGGCAGAACTCTTGTAAGAATATTTTCAACCTTGTCTTCTTCAAGGATGGTCCTTCCAAGAGATTTAAGCTCATTAGTCAGAGTGGTGAATCTGGTATACATCTCCTGGATAGTTTCTCCTTCCTTCATAGTGAAATTTTCTGAGAGTACAGAAGAGTTCCACTTGATCTTTTCACTTGAGGTGTTCCTTCATGAGCCACTTGGAGAGTTTCCCATATCTTCTTAGCAGTTGTACAACTTTGGATCCTGCTGTACTCATCTGGTCCTAGACCACACACTAGCCACTTCTTGGCTTTAGCATTTTTCTCCCATTTCCTCAGATCCTCAGCAGTACAATCAGCCCTTGTTTTTGGCACATCAATTCCTTCTGCATTCTTCTTAGTGGTAGCTAGGGGACCATCAGTGACTATATCCCAAAGTTCATAGTCTTCCCTATGATATGATCTCTCATTCTGTTCTTCCACCAAGAGTAGTACAAACCGTTAAAAAGTAGAGGTCTTGCAGTGGATTGCCCTTCCTAGTACCTAGGTGGAGCACTCATTTTTGATCTTATCCTAAGGTGTTAGCCTCTTCAAGGATAACCCGCTCTGATACCAATTGATGTTCTAATCGTCAATACCACACAAGAGGGGGGAGGGTGATTTGTGTGGTACCTAACTTTCGCACTAGAAGAACCTGGTTCTTCTAGGTGTTCTAACTTCTACTGTTTGCGGAATTAAAATACATATATAAAGAACACAGAGATTTTTACGTAGAAAACACCTGGCTCAAAAGGTGAAAAAACAACGACCTACTACTCAGTAGGATTTTCCCAAACTTCCACTAAATTTTAATGAGAAAAAAATAGTTTTTGCAAAACTCTTTGTAAACCTAAGGATTAACTCTAATCCCAGTGTATAACACAGCCTCAACTGTTGCAACACTTTCAAGTTAACTCTAACTTGAATACTCAATGCACCTAATATAATTGCTTCTAAGAAAACTGAAAGATACAATATGAAAAACACCTACTACAATTAAACTAGGAATAAAGAAAGACACAATGGAATTGGTTCTTCACACTTAGTTCTTGTAGTTTCAGATTTGCACACTTGTATCACACACAGATTGCTTGCAAAAATCACCTAGCTCTTTTGCTCTCAATTTGGTTTAACTTCAGCTTATGTGCAATCACCTGTAAAAGAGAACAATCGTTATATTTATAGAGTTAGTAATCAGAGTTTAATAAGAACTCAAATTGTGGATCCTTTATCAATTTGAGTCCAAAAACAACTCTAACTCTCAATCCATATTCTTATCCGGACGTAATTCTCTTTTCATAAGGAGACTCCAACTCCTTATCCTATATGTAATCTTTTCGATCAACTCAGAAGATACTCATCAAGATATTGCTGCTTGACCCTAAGGGCGTATCCTCATCACATGCACTTCGTGCGTATAAGCCATAATAACTGTATCACCTAAGATGAACCTGGTCCTTCACTGAGTTCGTATGTCAGTCTTCAAAACTTCAACTTATCTTGGGCCAACACTGGTGGTCATGCCCATCCACAAAATAGACTGGCATACCCCTGACCAAACCTATTGATCAAGCATTTAGGGAGTAAAGACCTACTAGAGGTTAAGCCATGGCCTGAATAATAATTAGAAATACTGGCAGGCCAAGGCTGTTACTCAGCACACACACAATAAGGGAATAGGGATGGGGAATTGACAAAGCTTAGGGCCCAAAGGGTCCAGTTCATATCCATGGACAATGATTTCAGACATTGCCATGTTTCTGAACCATAACTTAAGCATATAAAAGGGATATGAGGGTTTGGGATTCATAAAGTATCAAATAAATAACAAACAACTGATAGGATGCACATGTAAATTAAACATTGAATTACAAGGGAAATGGGACATGTTACAGCATGCTAGAAACACATGTTAACTAAAAAAATATGAACAGAAGTAGACAGGAATGAAAACATGTTGTTGTCGAGACATATAAATTAACTAGGACATACCAGTACAGAGACAAAAGTGCAGAAGAAAGTAAAGCAAACAAAAGTCCACAGCCTAGCAACAGCACAAGTAGCAGAAAGAGAGAGAGAGAGAGAGAGAGAGAGAGAGAGAGAGAGAGAGAGAGTTTTAAGTGCAAGAGTGATTTTTAACTCAGATTGTGCGTCTGTGTTCGTGTGTTTGAAAGAGAAGAGAGTAGGTATATATAGCTTTGAAAACGTATAGAGAAATAAGGTAATAAGTAAAATTAAAACTCAAACATGGAAACAATCACCATTCAGAATCAAATTAACCCAAGTGATTCCCCTTAAATTAGAGAAACATTGCTTATCAGGTCAGCAATTCTAATTAAGGGAAGAAAATCAGTTTGGGGCAGATTGATTATTGCGTAGATAATCCAGTCTAAGTACGAAATATTCTTATTTTGGTAAAGGATTTAGCAAGGTAAAACATCACAATAAAGGAAGTGAATCAATTAATTTTTAAAGAATGAGTAGAATATTAGGGCTCATAAGAAAATCTTTTGCAATCAGTCACAGGATCAAAGGAATCAAGATCAAACAAGAAAGGAACATGATACTTCACTTTATTATATAAATAGCAAGGAGTGAATAAGCATGCAGTGTTAAAAGAATTGGCAAAAAGAAGCAACTGAAACATACAATGGCAGTAAGGGTAAGCTAGGGCTCAGTAGTAAGAAAATATTCGAAGCACAGTAGTCAAGCAGGTCGAGTAATCATATAGAAACAACAATGAAGCAAGCAAAGAAAGCCAGAAACAAGTAAAGGTCTCATAGTAACAAGTGAGAAAATTAGGGCTTTAATAGTAAACAGGTTTTGCAAGATGGTAAGAACTCGAAATTAAACAAATTAAGCGAAGAAGAAGGAACCAACAACATTTAAACAAACAAATTTCAGAACCCGGATAACCTAAAAAAGTAATTAGGGTTTTTAACATGCATGAAACAGATAGAGGAGAAATCATGAGCAATTCATAGCCAAAACATAAACACGTTAAAGAATCATAGATCTTTTGAAAAACTTAAAGGAAAAACCCTAACAAAAGGGTCGTTTTGCAAGAAAAGTCGAAGAACTTTCGAGAACACACTTAAACATTCATGGCAAGTATAGATCTAAAGCAGATCTAAAAGAAAAATCAATAAAATCCCAAAGATTAGGGTTTCAGAGAACCCACAAAGGTGAGAGAGGCCATGGAAATTAACGAACTAACCAGGAACGCCAAGGATCAGACTCGAACGGCCATGGCTGGCCGGAGAAAAGTCAGGGACGACCAGAGAAAGGTCATGAGTGGAAGTCAGGCAACGATTGGACCAGATTCCTTTGAGATTTGGCCGTGAAACCATGGAAGCAAACACTCAGGAGCCATGGGAGGCCATTATACATCTCCGATGGCCATGGGAGGCTATGGTTTAGGGCGGAATTGAGAGGCGGCGGCTAGGGTTCATGAGGGATTAGAGAGCGTCGAGAGAGAAGAAGGGTTTCAAGGGCGGCATTTGGTGAGAAGTGATTAGGGTTAGGGTGGGTTGGTAGAATTAAAAAGGAAAGGATGAAATGTGGCCGTTGATCGTTTAGATCAACGGCCTAGATTGAATGGGAGCCGGGCGGATCGGGCAAATAGGTTAGGGGTGGGGTTAATTTGAAATTGGGCTGGTAATTTTGGGCCTCTGCAATTGGGTTAATTGGGGTTGCCAAATTGGCTATAATTGAAATGCAATTGAGGCCAAATCGTAAATAGCTAATTTTCTCTTTTATATTTTTATAAAATAGTAATACAGATTTTAAAAACAAATTAAGAGTACTGGGTAAATGAATATTATATAAATATTAATTAAAAAATGCTGGGACTGATTTTGTAAACATAAAATGCCATAAATTACAAGATTGGCTATAATTGCAACTATATGCAATTTAGCTTTAAAAATACCAAATGAACTTGTAAAAATATGCAAAAATTAACTTAATTATATTTTGTTGTAAATATGAAAATAAAATAAATCATTCACCAAAATGATAATTTTGGGAATAATTGTTGGATTTTGTTGTATAAAAATAGGTAATGAGTTGGTTTTAAAAATCATTAAAAAATAAACTATTGTGTGTGCTTATATATGCACCAATATGCTATTTTGGAAATCTTAGGGTAAAAAAAATACTTAGAAAAAAATTGGGTATCAATATCTGCCCCTCTTTACCCGGGAAGGATGAAAAAGTTATCGGGTAAAGATATGATGGCCAATTTTGAACGGAAGCGGCGATTTGAAAAGAGTTTGACCGAGCCCCAGTTTCGAAGCTGCCTACATATCCCTAGTTTTACAGGAATCAGGCCGTATGAGTTCAGGAACCATTGACGGAACATGCCGATGGCGATTTGAAAGAGATAGGCACGATGTTTAGGGGCAAGAGGTGTTTGAAACTGGATCGACGGTGTGAACTGGAGCGGGACCGCTAGTGCTGAGACGGCCATTGCTAGCCGGTGTACCTGCAAGTAAGAAATACGGGCGTAATTGTGCATAAACTTAAATATGATGCAAGTTCCCGTTGGACCATGAATGCGGTCCTTGGACGGTTAGGATGACGTCCTCGGACCATGATGTCCTGGTCCATGAAGCACAAAGTTAAAGGATTCACATGCTATAAAATGATGTTCTCGGGCTATGATAATGGTGCCTCCGAACCATGATGCCTTTGAATAATGATGTGCAGGATATAAAGTGGGTCCTCGGGCCATGGCATGGTGTTCTCGGGCTATGAAGATGATGACTCCGAACAATGACGCCCTTGGATAATTTGGCAATATTTCAGCCCATGAAATGCAAGATTTGGTAGTATTTCAGCGGACGCAAAAGTGTAAATGGTGATATTTCAGCCGACAGAGATTTAAATAAAGAGGCGATATGTTCAGCTGATGCAAAAAAAAATGTAAAATGGCGGTATTTCAACCGACAGAACTTTAAACAAAGCGACGATGTTTCAGCCAATGCATAAGTAAAAATGGTGATATTTCAGCCGACAGAACTTTAAATAAAGCGGCGATATTTTAGGCGATGCAAAAGTAAAAATGGCGATATTTCAGCCGATAGAACTTTAAATAAAGCGGCGATGTTTTAGACGATGTAGAATTTAAATAAAATTTGGCGATATTTTAGCCGATTGCAAGACGTAAGTAAAAGGTGGCGATATTTCAGCCATGCAAGAGAGATAAAGTGGCGGTGTTTCAGCCATGCAGGTGGAGGTAGAGCTTAACCTCGGAAGGTAGAAAGGTAGCCTTGTGCAGTAAAAGAAAATACAGGATGGAGATAGTGCTTAGTTTTGAAAGGCAGAAAGGTAGCCTTATGAAATGCAAAAATGCAAATGGAGACATCGCTTAGTCTCGAAAGGCAGAACGGTAGCCTTATGCAATGCAGATAATTCATATGGAGACAATGCTTAGTCTCGGAAGGCAGAAAGGCAGCCTTGTGCAGTACAAGAAAATACAGGATGGAGATAATGCTTAGTCTCGAAAGGCAGAAAGTTAGCCTTATGCAATGCAAAAATGCAGATGGAGGCAGTGCTTAGTATCGAAAGGCAGAACGGTAGCCTTATACAGATAATGCGGGACGCCAATAATGCTTAGTTGCGAAATGTAGAAAGCTGCACTGCAAAGAATGCAGATGGAGACAACGCTTAGTCTCAGAAGGCAAAAAGGTAGCCTTATGCAATGCAAAGAATGCAGATGGAGACAACACTTAGTCTCGGAAGGCAAAAAGGTAGCTTTATGCAATGCCGATGGAGACAACGCTTAGTCTCAGAAGGTAGAAAGATAGCCTTATGCAATGCAAGAAAATAAAAGGACGGATAGTAGTGAGATTTCTTAGCAGATTGCCGATCACGATGTCATGACTGATAGGAGAGCGCTTGCGGATAAGTTATGACTCTGGAGTTGCATTCTTGTAAAAGAATGCGTATGTAAATATACCTGACGATATCGTAAGTCAAGTGCCTGCATCTAAAGAAAAATCGTGAGTTTTGTAAGGGGGAAAGGTTAGTTCATTTTCCCCTGGCCTCCGGCGTTGCGTATCATTGGGGTAGCATTTCTAAACAGCAGCAATTCGAATAATAATTATACATGATTTAGTAAATATAATGCAAGTAGAAAATAGTTTTCTTTATATGAACCAGCGACTGCGACATGGTTCAAGACATTGCAACCTCTCATGCTCCAGAATTTTGAGGGTCCTCCTCAAAATTCTGCCCCAGTTTACCGGGCTGGCACCTCTGACGACTGTGCTGAATGATTGAAGAATCACTTTGGAATTTTGAGGGTCCTCCTCAAAATTCTGCCCCAGTTTATTGAGGTGGCATTCCTGGCGATGAGTGGCTGAAACCAACTTTGGAATTTTGAGGGTCCTCCTCAAAATTCTGCCCCAGTTCCAATAGTAGGGGGAAAATAGAATTTAATTAAATTGTGACCGAACCCATAGGGCTGCCTACGTATCCCCTCTTAAATAGGAAACAAGTCAGGCATAGTTCAAATTACATCATAAATGAAATCATAAGTGGTTACACATAGTAACGTTTCACTGCATCTGAGTTGATCGGCTTTGGCCAAACTTCTCAATCTATTTCTGCAAGAATTAGGGCACCTCTAGTTAGAACCCGGTGAGCCATGTATGGACCTTCCAGTTGGGAGAGAATTTCCCCTTGGCTTCATCTTGATGTGGGAATATCTTCTTCAACACCAGTTGCCCCGATGTAAACTTCCTTGGCTTAACTCTTTTGTTGAAGGCTTTGGACATTCTGTTCTGATACAACTGACCGTGGCAAACTACATTCATCCTTTTTCCATGTATAAGGGCTAACTGCTCGTAGCGAACTTTTATCCATTCCGCGTCGTCCAACTCTGCTTCTTGTATGATCCTCAAGGAAGGAATTTCTACCTCGGCAGTGATGACTGCCTCTGTACCATAAACCAGCATATAAGGAGTTACTCCGGTTGATATGCAGACCGTGGTGCGGTATCCCAGTAAGGCGAATGATAATTTCTCATACCATTGTTTGTGACTTTTGATTATCTTCCTTAGTATCTTCTTGGTATTCTTGTTGGCTGGCTCTACAACTCCATTCATCTGAGACCTGTAAGCTATAGAATTCTTGTGTTTGATCCTGAATGACTCACACATTGTTTTCATCAAATCGCCGTTGAGATTGGAACCATTATCAGTGATGATTGATTTCGGAATTCCGAATCGACAAACAATACGGTCACGAACGAAATCTGTCACAACTTTCTTGGTCACTGCCCTGTACGATGCTACTTCAACCCATTTAGTAAAATAATCAATTGCCACTAGGATGAACCTGTGCCCATTTGATGCGGCAGGCTCGATAGGTCCAATGATATCCATTCCCCAGGCGGCGAATGGCGATGGTGAGCTTGTTTGGAGGCACCTTTATCATATCTTCATGTATCTGACAATGATGGTATTTGCGAACGTACTTGATGCAGTCTGTTTCCATAGTCAACCAAAAATACCCTGCTCGAAGTATCTTTTTTGTTAAGACAAAACCATTCATGTGCGGCCTGCAAGTCCCTGCGTGCACTTCGTCCAATAGTCTGGATGCTTCTTTCGCTTCGACACACCTTAGTAAACCCAAATCGGGAGTCCTGCTATACAGAATTCCCCCGCTGTGAAAGAAGTTGTTGGATAACCTCCTAAGTGTGCACTTTTGAGTAACGTTGGCAAGTTCTGGATATTCTCCTGTTGTCAAGTACTCTTTGATGTCGTGGAACCATGGTTTTCTGTCCGCTTCTTCCTCAACATGAGCACAATAAGCCAACTGATCATAAATCTTTACTGAGATGGGATCAATGAAATTCGTATTTGGATGTTGGATCATGGATGACAGAGTAGCCAATGCGTCAACGAACTCGTTCTGGATCCTGGGGACATGCTGAAATTCCGTCTTTGTGAATCTTTTCCTTAACTCTTATATGTGATACTAGTAGGAGAGTATCTTAGAGTTCTTGGTTGCCCACTCTTCTCGAACCTAATGTATGAGCAAGTCTAAATCCCCGATTACTAGCAACTCCTGAATGTTCATGTCAATGGCCATCTTGAGCCCTAGGATGCAAGCTTCATATTCGGCCATATTGTTTGTGCAGGGGAATCTGAGCTTGGCGGATACCGGGTAATGCTGGCCGGTTTTTGATACTAGGAATGCTCCTATGCTGACTCCTTTAAAGTTTGCAGCTCCGTCAAAAAATAACCTCCAGCCATCGTAGGATTCTGCAATATCTTCTCCTACAAAGGACACCTCTTCATCAGGAAAATACGTTTTCAGGGGTTTGTATTCTCCGCTAATAGGATTCTCGGCTATGGCTTGACCTTTGATTGCTTTTTGAGTCACGTAAACAATGTCGAATTCACTCAGCAAGATTTTCCACTTGGTGAGCTTGCCAGTGGGCATGGGCTTCTAGAAGATATACTTCAGCGGGTCCATCCTGGATATGAGATAAGTAGTATAGGCACAGAAATAATGCCTCAATTTCTGACTTACCCAAGTCAGAGCACAACAGGTGTGCTCTAATAAAGAGTATCGGCCTCGTACGAGGTGAACTTCTTACTGAGATAGTAGATGGCTTGCTCCTTCCTCCTTGTTTCATCATGTTGTCCTAGAACACAACCAAATGCTCCATCCAAAATTGCGAGATAAAGCAATAGAGGCCTCCCTGGTTCGGGCGGAACCAAGACTTGTGGCATTAACAGGTATTCCTTGATCCTGTCGAAGGCTTTCTGACAATCATCGGTCCATTTAGTAGCAGTGTCTTTCTTCAACATTTTAAAGATGGGTTCACAAATGATCGTGGACTGAGCTATAAACCGGCTGATATAGTTGAGTTTTCCCAAGAAACTCATCACGTCCTTCTTGTTCTTTAGCGGTGGAAACTCTTGAATGGCTTTTACTTTTGATGGGTCCAATTCTATTCCTCGATGACTCACAATGAAACCCAGTAATTTTCCAACAGGAACCCCGAATGCACATTTAGCGGGATTCAGTTTCAAATTGTACCTTCTCAGTCTATTGAAGAACTTTCTCAGATCTTCCATATGATCAGTGGCTTTCTTGGATTTGACGATGACGTCGTCCACATATACCTCAATCTCCTTATGTACCATGTCGTGAAAGATAGTAGTCATGGATCTCATATAGGTGGCGCAACATTCTTCAACCCAAATGGCATCATTTTGTAACAATACATTCCCCACAGCGTGATGAAAGCCGTTTTCTCTGCATCTTCCTCATCCATCCATATCTGATGATATTCGGAAAAACAATCAACAAAAGACTGCAACTCATGCTTGGTGCAGTTGTCGATAAGAATGTGTATGTTTGGCAAGGGAAAGTCATCTTTAGGACTGGCCCAGTTAAGATCCCGGTAGTCGACACAGATTCTAACCTTCCCGACCTTCTTTGGCACCGACACGATATTGGCTAACCACGTTGGATACTCCACCACCTCGAGAACCTTGGCTTTGACTTGCGTAGTAACCTCTTCTTTGATTTTCAAGCTTATGTCGTGTTTGAATTTCCTGAGCTTCTATTTTACCAGTAGATAGGTTGGATCTATTGGTAGTTTATGAGCTACAATGGATGTGCTGAGACCAGTCATATCATCATACGACCAGGCGAATATGTCCTTATATTCCTTTGGAAATTCCGTGTATCCTTCCTTTTCTGATGGCGACAGGTGAACACTAATGCGAGTTTCTTTGACATTTTCTGTATCTCCCAAAGTAATGACCTCAGTTTCTTCCAGGTTAGACTTAGGTCTATTCTCAAAATTCTCAACTTCTCTGACGACCTCTTCAGGTATCTCATCTTCTTCTGAGTCTATGTCCTTTTGTTGCGTTGTTTTGTTGCAAGTCACAATCGTTGGTTCATCATCAAGGTAGGTAATAGTAATGCCAAAAGCCTTCCGGGCCCTGACGATCCTAATGGACCAATTGCTGAGGCGGTCTCCTCTGTTCATAGCTTGTATGGAAGGGCCTTCCTCCCCTTCCTCCCCAAAAAGAACACATCAGTCCATATCATCATCCTCCAGAAACAAATTCTTCATGGCTGCCAACGCTTCATCTTCCTCTAACCCATATATAGTATCTGCCGGCTGGAAGGTTTGCTCTAGGCTAGGTATCGGAAGCTCCAATGGATAGTAGAGACTGCTCCATGGTCCCGACCAACTCTGGAATTCTTCCCAAGTATAACCGTACCCTAAGCCAAATGTAGTACCATGTTTCTTTAGCTTGATGGGCTTAGTGATCCCCTGAAGATTTTTACCAAGTCCCTTTCCAGGCTCGTACCCACACAAATTCAGGATACTTTCGATCTTGTTGTCCTACCACTTATCCTTATCCACAGCGTTGACCCTTTCGTTGTGGTGGTATGTTTCTCTGCCTATTCTCCTTCTGCCCCCGATCATTGGGATGGTCTGGCGACTATATATGGGGTTACTACCATCGCCATGAATGATCATCACTTGGTGATTCCATTCAAACTTGACCGCCTGTTGCAGGTCGATGCTACGGCTCCAGCAGCGTGGATCCAAGGCCGTCCTAACAACAGATTGTAGGATGCCGGGACGTCTATTACTTGGAAGTCAACGTCGAACCATGTTGGCCCCATTTGTAAGCATAGGGTGATTTCTCCAATAGTGGATCTCTGGGACCCATCGAAGGCCTTGACATTGATAGCCCCATCTTTGATCTCGTGCAGGCTTTTTCCCAAAGTTCTGAGAGTTATCAGCGGACAGATGTTGGGGCTCGATCCTCCATCGATCAGGACTCTAGTGATGAAATAATCTTCGGATTGCACGGTGATGTGCAGTGCCTTGTTATGGCTCAATCCTTCTGGCGGCAGCTCATCTTCGTGGAAGGTTATTTTATGGGTTTCCAGCACTTGCCCCACCATATTTGCCATTTCAACCCCGGTTATATTGCTGGGCACATAAGCTTCGCTCAGTATCTTCATTAGTGCATTCTTGTGAGCGTCAGAACTCTGTAGAAGAGCTAGGATAGATATCTGTGCTGGTGTTTTGTTCAATTATTCAACGACCGAGTACTCCTTAGCCTGTATTTTCCTCCAAAGATCGTCGGGCCCTATTTCAATAGGCCGTCTCGGGGCTTGCTTACTGGACTCAGCTAAGTGTTATAGGGTGTAAACCCTCCCTGTTCTGGTCATTCCTTACGCAATAATTGTTTCTCCTATCTTGGTCTTTCCTTTCCTCCTTGCTTCAGCAGTGTAATCCCATGGTATGTCATTTCAGTGGAACGATGTTATGTATGACATCGCCATATGAATAGGCACCCTTAGTGGTAACACAACAACTTTAAAGAGTGCAGGTGCCTTTGGAACTCCAAATTATACCTCAATTGGCACGGGCGCCTTTGCAGAAGGAGGCGCTTCAAATTCAAGAGGTATAGATATATTTACTTCATCATCCCTGGAGGTCTGATTCTGCACAACAATTGGGTTAAGTGTAACCGCCAGTTTCTTTGGTTCATCCCCCTCAACTATAAAGTCCCATAAATAATTTTTGGTCTCAAAACTTAGTAACTCGTGGTGTTTACTCCGAATATGTGCTAGGAAGCTCGCCGCGGTTCGGACCCTTGGTAGTGATTTAAGCCTTTAAAAATCAAAAGAATCAATTTTCCAGAAAATAGTCATTTATGCGGTCCAGAATGCTGTGGCAAATCAGCTATGCGGACCGCATTCCTGCCGCATAGTGAATCGGAGTGTTGGTCTAAGTTGATGTTGAAAATGCGGTCTATTATGCGACCGCATAATCGATATGCGGACCGCATTCCTGTCGCATAGTGAATCAGAGAGTTGGTCTAAGTTGATGTTGAAAATGCGGTCCATTATGCGATCGCATAATGAGTATGCGGACCGCATTTCCACCGCATACCCAGGCAGAGATGTGCAGTGATTTGGGGTTAGTTCTGCGGTCCAATACGCGGACCACATTCCAATTATACGGTCGCATAGTGCGGCCCCAGATCTTACCCGAACTTCCATTTTCTAAAATTTAAAACCCGACCCCCTTTCTAATAAAACACCCTAACCCCTCATTTTAACCATTTTTCTGAGCAAAACAAGAGAGAGGGAGGAGGGGTTCTTGAGAGAGAGTTCATTTTCTTCAAAATTTGTTCCTCAAATTATCTGGTGCGGGAAATTTCAAAGCAAATGTCTTCATCTCCATTTCTACAGGTAAAATCCCTACCCCATTTTCATTGATTTTCAGA
>MU671277.1:0-61336 GCA_026770625.1 Nicotiana glauca | reverse complement strand
TCTATGGCTTGAGTTTACTTGGTGCAAAGTTTGTTATACATACCAGTACAATTCAAGTGTACTGACGTCCCTTTTGCCTAGGGCGCTACATTCGTGTCATGATTGTAGGTGGATCTGCAGCAGGTATTCCAGCCCACCGACCGTAGCTCCCTCTTTGCCTTCCGTCAACTGTTTTGGTGAGCCCCATTCCTCTCGGGGCTCTACGTGGCTCATGCCGGTTGTCTCTGTAGTTTTATTTTGCTGTTGTGTAAGGTATAGCCGGAGCCTTGTTACCGGCAAGTACTGTATTATCCCGTTGTATCTTTAGAGGCTCCGTAGACAGTGGATGTGGGTTAGAAGCTATGTATATTCATGTTTATTTTGTTAGACAGCTAATTGGTAATTTCACTAATTATTATGTATGTATGTTTTGAAAAAGGGTGATCTAAAATTAATTATATGGATAGTTCTTGGAATACCGAATAAGGAAAACAAGGGGTGGCTCATGGGTTAGGAAAGGCACCTAAGTTTGCTTGACTGGGATACCCGGTCGAGCGCCGGTCATGTCTCTCGAGTTTGGGGCGTGACATCAGCAATCAAACCTATCGACCTTTTGGGGTCCCAAATCATCTTCGATCTCAATCACGTGAATGTCTCCACCTTTGTGGTTAGGCAGAGGGTTGTTACGAACACTAGGAGCAGGATCCTTTGCCACTATGACCTTATTGTTGATCAGGGTTTGGATCTTGTCCTTCAATGAGCGGCATTCGTCAAGGGTGTGCCCCTTTATGCCGGAGTGATACGCACATGTCTTATTGGGGTTGACCCACTGGGAAGGATTTTTTGGAGCTTTGGTTGGGATAGGAGTGACGTAACTAGTAGCTTTAAGTCTCTCATAGAGCTGGTCAATCAGTTCAGCGATAACTGTGTATTGTCTGGGAGGTTTGCGGTCAAAATTTGGCCTGGGTCTTGGGAAATTTTTACGGGTGGGTGGTTATTGGTAGTGAGAGGGTTGAGCGTTATAATCTTGGTAAACAATTGCTGGTTGAGAGTATCTGGGTAAGGTGGGTTGATATGTGAGAGGTGGAGAGGATTGGTAAATGGGAGTTGGATAGGAGAGTGCGGGTGCTTGGTAATTCAGGATGGGCTGATATGTAAGTGGAGGTGATGGGTAAGTATGGTATTTTGGTGGAGATTTGGCTCCCTGTGGCACTATTACAGCACTTACATCCTTCTTTTTGGACGTGCCACCAGTCTGTAAAGCCTTATTGGTGGCCTACAATGCTTCAAGATTCGTAACCATACCATTCTTAATGCCCTCTTCGATTCTTTCTCCAAGTTTGATGATATCAAAGAACTTTTGACCCTCGATCAGCATCAACCTCTTGTAATATTGGGGATCCTGAGCCAGGACAAAGAATCTATTCATTTGCTCTTCTTCTAGGGCCGGCCTGACCTTTGCAGCTTCTGACCTCCAATGAGTGGCATACTCGTGGAATGTTTCGGTTGGCTTCTTCTTCAAATTCTCTATATATAGAATACATCCGGTGCATTTTCTGTATTGAATCAGAATCTGTCCATGAAATCCGATGCCATGCCTACCCAGCTCATACATTTCTTGGGGTCCTGGCTGATGTACCATGATAAAGCATCTCCCTTCAGGCTTCTCATGAAGAGCTTCATACGGATCTTCTCATCCCTTCCAACTCCAACCAGCTTATAGCAATATGTCCTCAGGTGGACTCTGGGATCTCCTATTCCATCAAACATTTCGAACTTGGGAGGTTTGTACCCCTCCGGAAGTTCAACATCTGGCTGAATGCACAGGTCTTCATAATTTAACCCTTCAATACTTTTGTTACCTTCCACGTCCTGAACTCGGCTGGTTAAATTCTTGAGTTCCGCCTCTAAGTTCCTGATAAGGGAGTCTTTGTCGTCAGACTCAGGTGCATTTGAGATTGGTTGGGTGTAGTGGGGTACAGTACCCATAAAAATAGGAGTGTTGTGGAGATGGTCATTTGTGGCGTTCGGTGGCTCGGGAATGAGTAGTGGAGTGTTGTTGGGAGTGTGTCATGTGTTGCAGTGTTGGGTATGAGTGGGTTGTATCTGTGGTTGTGGGGTGTTTTGTGGAGGTGTGGGATTCTGGGTGTTGGGAAGGTTGATATTAGGTGCGGTGAGAGAAAATGACAGGTTTGCCAAGTTCCGAACCTGATCCTGTTCTTCTCGGAACTTCAATAATTTCTGCTCACGTTGGGCAGCGGTTTCCTTAGCAACCGGGGTACCCTGAGGAACCTCAATTTCCTTTCTGGCGCTTGGATCTTCCATTCTACCTTTGTTCTTCTTCCGGATAGGACTCGGAGGAGGAGGAGGTGGAGGGCCCTTGGATCTTATGGAGTATGACGATGGTGCCATAATGCACGAACTTATCTTTTGAGAGGGGAATAAAAAATAAAAGAAAAACAAAAAGGTAACAAGTTAGTGTGGGTTATGACGAAAAAATATTGCAGTATTTAAACACATGCGAAAAAATGTAAATTGCATCCTAATTTTGGTGCCTCGTTGTGCCCGAGGTAGGCCTAGCAACAAATAGTTTTGGAGAACTTATAATGCTAAATGCCTCATTTTATTGATAAAAACAAGATGAATCCAAAATGACTGTAAACAATGGGAAGTAAAAATGTCACTAGTGGCCATTGCCCTTATTACATCATTAAAGCAAAATAAAAGACTCCTAACTACTTGGTCCCAGAAGGACCTTCCCCAGATTTGGCATCTTTGTCTCCCTCGAACAGCTTCACCAGCTCGCGTAGTCCTAGCAGCAAATAAGCTTGGGCCAGATGTATGCCTGCATTTCCTTCAGCGTTTTGACAATCTTCAATTCTTTTGATGAACTTCCCTTCTAGCTCCACTAGACCCCGGTCAAAATACCCTAGTCGCTTGTTAGCACTGACAGCCATGTCTTTCCACTCCTCAATCAGCTTCTGATGGGCTTCTTGTATTTCTCGGTGCTCATTTTCACACACTCAAATTCTCTTGCGCAGTTGATTATACTTAACCCATGCTTCAGCGTGCTCATCGATAATTCTGTGACCTCGAACGAATCCGGGCTAACCAATACCATTATCTTCTAACTAACCCGAATAGCACGGTACACAACCGGTGTGATACCTGTCTGGTTCAATAGATTCTTTCCCCAAAACGAGTTTGCAATGCCACAAATGCTGAGCTTGGCACCTGTGAGGGCTATCATCGTCCTGGAAATCAGCCCTAAAGTGGCTCATTTTGTCGACCCTTGGTATGATTTGCTTTTTTCCAGCCTGCCTCATGGCTCGGAGAGGAATGTAGGGATAAGTTCCTCTCAGACCAATTAGTATGAGAAATGGTGCGTCTCAGGATCGAACAATGAACTCATCCGTGGGGAACCACTCAAACATCCATTGTACCTGGTCTTCTTTTAGATTTTCGAACAATTCTACCCATCCTCTGGCGTCCTCTAGTTGAGCGAACATTTTAGGCATATAATTCATACGCCTTGGCTGGTAGAAGGCGATGTGGTCATCCCAATCTCTGCGTAGGATCTCTTGTCGGTATTCCCCTTTCTGGAGGTGTTCCATGAACCATAGCTGAAGTAACAGGTTGCAACCCTCAAAATGACTGCCCTGTTGTTAACAGTTGTTCAAGGCACGGTATATCTCGGCAACGATCATGGGCACTATGCTGAAAGTTTGCCCCCAATCCCTTTCATCAAAGTCTTGGTTACCACGGCCAGTCTGGTATGGATCCTAACCTTCTACATAGGGAACACAATCATTCCCAAAAAGCATAACATAAAAACGAAGACCCTTCTATGTACATGTCCCAATGAGGTGATGGAGAACTCGTCTGAATAGGTACAATATGATTTGCTATGGATGTGCCTTTCGTATAGATAATCAAATGGGATGTAAGAGTCTTTCAAACATGTTAAGTCTGGGTTCTTCTTCAGTCCCATCATCTTAAGGAAATCCTTTCCTTAGCGATTCTCTGGCATAAGCAGACCCGGAGTCTCCCAAGGAATACTAGCTAAACCTCCTTTTTCTTCAATCAAAGGAGTCATTTCAAGGTACCCGAAGCGGAACACGAATTTGTCATTATCCCAGAACAATGTCGCGGCCTCTATGATTCTGTTGTTAGGCTGAATCTCTAGAAGAGAAGGCAAATTCCCTAAGTACTTGCGGACGAGTGTCTGATCGTTAGAATGGATGTCTTTCCACCAATTCAGCAGCATTGGATGAATGTTGGTTACCATGCCAAATCTGGGGACTTCGTGCCTCATTTTCTGCAAAACAAAGCGTTAGGCCCTTACCCCCACTGGACTCGACTATTTAGACCAATAATTAGCATAGCAAGAACTTAAGTTCTCCAAATAAATGCATAGAATATGGTGGCGTCTATTTGGGTTTCAAGGAAACCCAGGGGACTTTGGACAAGGCTATCTTAATGAGTCATTATGTGGACAACATAACTGACTCGACTAGGTTTGACCATGATGCATTTACAGTTTAAACAGAGTGAGGTTTCTATTGAAGTATTACACATGTACCCTTGAGCGGACAAATCAAGAGGGAAAGACACGAAACCGTCGACTGCACCGACTGATTTTACCTCAAATATGCCTTTGCCAAATTTAGGGGGTGATAGTATTGGAAGCGCGCAACTACTCATTATAAGCGTTGCTATATATTTGTTTGGCACTAGTGGAATATGATGTTGAAGATGCAGTTTACAAGAATGAAACAAATTGACATGTATTTTCACGTTCATACATTAAAGTTTACAATAATTGCTCAAAATTACAACAACATTGACGAGAAAGCGGTAAACGAAAGTAATTAAAGAAAAAGAAACAAGTCAGTTTCAAATAAAGGCATTAAAAGAAAGCAATAAAGTCACATATAGCATGCAATGGTAAAAGCCTAAAGAATTCCCAGCAGAGTCGCCATGCTGTCGACGCCCCCTTTTTATCGCGAACTCGGGTTTACGAAATTTGGGAGGACAACTCTATTCCCATTTAGGAATTGGGTTTTTGGATTTGGAGAGTCACCACCTAGTGATTATTAGGACACTTTAAGAAAGAATTTGAGATGAAAACCAGAGTTTGGGTTAGGGTTAGAAATTATGTCGAGGGGAATGTGTTAGGCACCCTCAAGATCCGCTAGTGTGGTTCCCGGCCATGCTACAATTGTGACTTTAAATGCAAACAAACAAGTAGAGAAGCAAGCATTGCAAATACGAGAATCTTTCACATAACAGTTACAAATAAGAAAATCACAAAAAGGATTTAAAAGAGCTGAAATTTGGAAGGAAACGGTTTGTGATTAAAGAAGAGATACACAAGTAAAGGGAAGGGGTCAAATAATTGAGGCAAGTGATTTAAAAGAAATGAAAAGAAGCGAAAGTTTTTAAATTGGACAGCTTTTGAAAAAAACCTAAAAACAACAAGTAATAAAGAGGGAGGGGGGTCCTAGGTTTATACATCACATGGATCATCCATACAACACCGGTACCCAATTGTACGCATAGTGTTATCGTGTGATCATCATCTCCATGTCTACCCTTCCCACCCTGTTAAGGTATTAAAGTGCGGAATGGTATCGTTACTTATTGCATGCTATTACCCGTCCCAATCCTATCACTCCCAGAGGAAAATGTCACTAATCCTAAAGGGAAAGGGGTTTGGGGCTTTTAGAGGTTTCAAAGGACAAAATGCTAAGGCGTCAACCAAACCACGTAAGTGCAAATAGAGGGAAGCAAACAAGCAAACATGGGCTCAAATATGCCTCCATAAACCATCAAAAAGTCATAGAGTTTAGCATATCTTACACGTACTGATTTGGTCTTAATTAAATAAAGAGACGAGCGGACTGGTTCAACGCATATTTTTAGGCGAAAAGTCTACATTAGGCTTACTCGAATGCAGTTGACTAAAACCGATCTGATTGAGCACCTAAGTGTTGGTTAAAGCTAGGCGTGTTATATGCTGATTTTAAAAAAAATGCAAACTAAAGGGTTTACCAATTTTAATAAGGCATTACGAGTTCAACAGTTAATATTACCTTTATTCAGATTCTAGATTTCCTATAGGCATGCTTTCTATATGCTTACTGATTTGGACACCCTTTTTTTAGACGTTAACAAAAGGTCCTATATGCATGGTATCTATATGCAGTCTTTATTATTGAACCTACCAATTGTTTGCCTAGTGGTGTTTATAAATGCAGAATGCAGTAGTTTATAGACCATATTTTATATGAATAATTTGAAGTTGACCTATAGGCAGGATATCTATGTGCGGAGGTGCATAAATTATGAATGAATCCTATAGGCATGACTTCTAGATGTGAGTTTGCAGAAGTTAAAAGTTAACCTATAGGCAGGATTTCTAGGCGTATTTGCAGAAATTAAAAGTTAGCCTATAAGCATGCTTTCTTGATGTATTTGCAGAAATTTAAAGTTAACCTATAGGCATGATTTCTAGGTGTGAAATTGCAGGAATCATAACAAAATCCTATAGGCAAGATCTCTACCCTTGATGCATAAAAATTAAATCCCGTCCCCCCTTTTTACTAAGTTCCCTGAGTTTGTACAAGTTATTACAGCCCAAAAGAAATAAACTAGAATTAAAAATACATCAGAAATCCTCAGCTACATACGAGCAGCCTAATCTAAACTTGAGGCCTAATAATATGAGATTGAGCCACTTCCGAGATCCAGATTTCCAAGCCTTCTCTCAGAGATCCAAAGGATTTCAGAAACCCCACGCAGTGCATACACCCAAGATATTAAATAGAAATTGAGTTGTGCAGTATGGAAGGGCCAGCCCTTATGTGTCCAAGTTCAGAAGGAGCTCCAGGGTCCCAAGGAAAGTCTCACACAAGAGGGGCAGAACTTAAGTTCTAAGAATGAGGTGTAAGTGCAAAAGAAGGGATAGGGCTACCCAGGCAGGCTGGTGGTCATGCCCAGCCACAAAATAGAATGGCACACCCCTGACCAAACCTGTTGATCAATCATTTAGGGAGTAAAGACCTACTGGAGGTCAAGCCATGGCATGAAAAATAATCAGAAATACTGGTAGGCCAAGGCTGTATCTCAGCACACACATAATAAGAAATAGGGATGGGGAATTGACAAAGCTTAGGGCCCAAAGGGTCCAGTTCATATACATAGACATTGATTTCAGACATTGCCATGTTTCTGAATCATAACTTAAGCATATAAAGGGGATATGAGGGTTTGGGATTCATAAAGTATCAAATAAATAACAAACAACTGACAGGATGCACATGTAAATTAAACATTGAATTACAAGGGAAAGGGGACATGTTACAGCATGCTAGAAACACGTGTTAACTAAAGAAATCGTGAACAGAAGTAGACAGGAATGAAAACATGTTGTTGTAGAGACATGTAAATTAACTAGGACATACCAGTAGAGAGACAAAAGTACAGAAGAAAGTAAAGCAAACAAAAGTCCACAGTCTAGCAATACACAAGTAGCAGAAAGAGAGAGAGAGAGTTTTAATTGTAAGAGTGATTTTGAACTCAGATTATGCGTCTGTGTTCATGTGTTTGAAAGAGAAAAGAGTAGGTATTTATAGCTTTGAGAACGTGTAGATAAATAATTTAATAAGTAAAATTAAAACTCAAACATGGAAACAATCACCATTCAGAATCAAATTAACCCAAGTGATTCCCCTTAAATTAGGGAAACACTGCTTAATGGGTCAGTAGTCCTAATTAAGGAAAGAAAATCAGTTTGGGGCATATTGATTATTGCCATAAAAAGGGTAGTAAAGGCATGAAGTAGATAATCCAGTCTAAGTATGAAATATACTTATTTTGGGAACGGATTCAGCAAGGTAAAACATCACAATAAAGGAAATGAATCAATTAATTTTTAAACGAATGAGTAGAAAATTAGGGCTCATAAGAAAATCTTTTGCAATCAGTCACAGGATCAAAGGAATAAAGATCAAACAAGAAAGGAACATGATACTGCACTTTATTATATAAATAGCAAGGAGTGAACAAGCATGCAGTGTTAAACGAATTGGCAAAAAGAAGCAACACAAACATAAAATGGCAGTAAGGGTAAGCTAGGGCTCAGTAGTAAGAAAATGTTCGAAGGACAGTAGTCAAGCAGGTCGAGTAATCAAATAGAAACAACAGTGAAGCAAGTAAAGAGAGCCAGAAACAAGTAAAGGTCTCATAGTAACAAGTGAGAAAATTAGGGCTTTAACAGTAAACAGGTTTTGCAAGATGGTAAGAACTTGAAATTAAACAAATTAAGCGAAGAAGAAAGAACCAGCAACATTTAAACAAACAACTTTAAGAACCCGGATAAACTAAAAAGAGAATTAGGGGTTTTAACATGCATAAAATAGATAGAGGGGAAATCATGAGCAAATCATAGCCAAAACATAAACACGTTAAAGAATGAGAGATCTTTTAAAAAACTTAAAGGAAAAACCCTAACAAAGGGTCTTTTTGCAAGAAAAGTCGAAGAACTTTCAAGAACACACTTAAACATTTATGGCAAGTACAGATCTAAAGCAGATCTAAAAGAAAAATCAATAAAATGCCAAAAATAGGGTTTCGGAGAACCAAGAAAGGTGAGAGAGGCCTTGGAAATTAACGATCTAACCAGGAACTCCAAGGATCTGACTCGAACGGCCATGGCTGGCCGGAGAGAAGTCAGGGACGACCGGAGAAAGGTCATGAGTGGAAGTCAGGCAATGATTGGACTAGCTTCCTTCGAGATTTGGCTGTGAAACCATGGAAGCAAACACTCAGGATCCATGGGAGGCCATTATACATCTCCGATGGCTTTGGGAGGCCATGATTTAGGGCGGAATTGAGAGGCGGTGGCTAGGATTCATGAGGGATTAGAGAGCATCGCGAGAGAAGAAGGGTTTCAAGGGCGACATTTGTTGAGAAGTGATTAGGGTTAGGGTGGGTTGGTAGAATTAAAAAGGAAAGGATGAAATATGGCCGTTGATCTAATGGGAGCCAGGCGGATCAGGCAAATGGGTTAGGGGTGGGGTTAATTTGAAATTGGGCTGGGTAATTTTGGGCCTCTGAAATTGGGCTAATTGGGGTTGCCAAATTGGCTATAATTGAAATGCAATTGAGGCCAAATCATAAATAGCTAATTTTCCTTTTTATATTTTTATAAAATAGTAATACAGATTTTAAAAATAAATTAAGAGTACTGGGTAAATGAATATTATATAAATATTGATTTAAAAATTCTGGGATTGATTTTATAAACATAAAATACCATAAACTAGAAGATAGGCTATAATTGCAATTATATGCAATTTAGCTTTAAAAATACCAAATGAACTTATAAAAATATGCAAAAATTACCTTAATTAATTTTGGTGTAAATGTGAAAATAAAATAAATTATTCACCAAAATAATAATTTTGGGAATAATTATTGGATTTTGTTATATAAAAACAGGTAATGAGTTGGTTTTAAAAATCATTAAAAAATACCAAAACTATTGGGAGTGCTTATATATGCACCAATATGCTATTTTGGAAATATTTGGGTAAAAAAAATACTTAGGGGAAAATTGGGTATCAACAGTTATATATCGATTGCATTCTCTCCCATTACCTTAAACTTCAATCATAAGCCTAGACAAAAGATTGTACCTACCAATCCAATAAGCGGATAAAGTAGAAGAGAAGGCCTAGAACAAGGTTGACTGAGACTGCTAACTGCAAGAGAAGTGAGAAAGCAAGCCAGAAACTTCTAACTTCATTACCGAACATAATTCCTGGCTAATACTGTAATAGAGATGGGGCCTATAGGGCAATCAGATAGAAGATTCTTCGGCTCGATAGAATTTTTTAGAATCCTCTCCTAGCTTCCTCTTTCCATAGATATGTAGACCATAAAACGTCGATTGATTATGAAGAGAGAGACACCGACCCTAGTCAGTCTAAATAATATAGACAGACCCCGCTCTAGGCTTGATTACCACCAAAAATATCCCGAGACGGTAGAATGTAAACTCTAGGGTTGTCCGGTCTATTGCTCTTTCCTTGTGCCTATTTCGTTGTAGGGGGTTGGGAGGCATCAAAGATGATCGAAATTGAGATTTTTCTATTTAGTTAACATCTGTTCTCATAGAGTATTAAATTCTTAGTGTACTATAGGCAGTAATATGACTTTAATTGATTCCCTTCTTATAGTTAAAGCTTTCAGTCTTAAAATGCCTCGCTGCTCGGAAACACCCAGTGGCGATCACGCTGAGAGACACGAAAGCACAGGTAACGCCAGTTAGCGGAAGCGAAGTAGAGGTAGAGGGTCTGAAGGAGAGTGGACAGAAGGGAGAAGGTTGTGAAGATGGCTTGCCTTACAGGTAGTGACTATACCACTTACATATCGAATAGATCTTACTCTCAGTGGAGTTATTTCGATATGACCCAGGAACTTACAAAATACCAAAATTGGATAATTGGTAGAAGAATGATTGGATAGATCATTTACTTAACTGCGGAAGAAACCCTTTGTACGCTACGTTCCCAATAAAAATCCGTCATCCTTCTATCGTTTTTAGCCACACCAGACCAAGAAAAGGTAAACTAATCAACCAAGACTCAGTCACAACCTTTGTAACCTCATGACCACTTTATTTCCTAGAACTTGCAACCATTATCTCCGCTTTTCATATATGGTGACATTACTTGTATGGGAGGAAGTGCCACATCTTTACAGATCATAAGAGCTTGAGGTACTTGATGACACAGAAAGAGTTGAACCTTCACCAGGATGACACACTTCTATTCTAGGAACGAGTATGTGTTCCTGCTGTCCTCCTAATGAGATGTGAATAAACCACTATTCTTGATATCATAAACCACTATGTGAGCCAAAAATGCTTTGATATCATTGAAAGAGCAGTTTCCATGTGCGTTAAGCACATCTATGACTTTTGAGAAATAACTAGTAGAGGAGTTGGCCTAGTCAATATACTGCCCTCTCTTGATAAAAGCCTTATTTCCAACCTTTTGTACGAGACTCCTTTCTTCATACAAATGCTCGTACGCGAAAGAGACCTTCCATGAGCTTCATCACTCGACTCTAAACCAAATTAAAAACTCTCGGCTATAGGGTGACAATACGTCACTCTGGAAGGGTAGGTTCCATACCGACAAGACCTCCTATCCCAGATCTGCTCATTTCACACCAACTAAAGCGGAACTTAATCACCAAGGTAGACTTGTATAATGACCTAATATAACTGAATGAAGTGAAGAACCCATAATTCGAGAGCAAAAGCCTTTTGTGTCTAAGAAGAAAAGAAACATCGAGTTAGGTAGGATATAGATCGAGCGTTTCAAGCTTCCAAAACAAGCAGAAAAACATGGCCCCCAAACTGAAGGTTCGGTCAGTAGAAGGGACAACTTTGTCTCCCCGAAAGAAGAATAGCCCCGTGCAGTGTCTTGTAGACATGCTTTGCTACGGAAAGCTAAAGTGAAAACCTATTAGAACTGCGTGCCTCACCCGTCTACTACTCGACCTTAAGTAACTACAGTTAGGAGAATATATAATGTACAATACTTAGGTTCTTTATAAAATCATCCTATATGAATGATGTATGACATGTTTGGATACTGAATGACTTGCATGGTATGCAATTTGAATGTCCATAGTGTAAAAAAGATAAGACCTAATAAGAGAAATAGCATTCTACCGATGTCAAGTCATGGACTGGTTTCTTTAGCCCTTTTTTCTATGTGTTGGTGTTCTATATGACCAACATAGATGAATTTTCTATCCAGATCTGATTTCGGCCCGTCTTCCAAGTCACCTCCAACCAACCGTAAAGATCATAGGTGAAATATCAAAGTGGACCTCCTTATCATGTAAGATAGATGACTGGCATATAGAGATACTCATTCTTTGGAGTATCCTCACTCAGAGGCTAAAATGAATTGAATTCAGTATTTTCTTTTGGGAGTGCCTGAAGAGACCTGCTTACTGGAAGGTACCATTATTTTTGAATGGTGAAAATGTTACCTACCCTATGGTCCTCCTTATCTTATAGAGGTTTACTACGAGCATAACCAGCGGGATATATATTGCCCAAATAGAACATAAAAGATGGGATGGGTGATCCATAAGATCATTTGGCGAGGTTCATCCCTCAGCGTCAGGATCTTTATGCAAAAACTTGTTTTGTTGAGGCAATTTCTCTCGTTTCTTACCCGTATTTCTCTTGGTATACCCACCTGTGTGCCTCCTAATTCCGTGAAGTCCTTGGAGCATGTGCGATTTATTCAGGATCCTTGTCAAAAAAGAAGTCAGTCTCTTATTCTTTATTTATGTTAAAAGGGTTGGACTCGAAGAGGGAGTCGATTCTCGTACTTCACAATTTGCTGGAGCTAACCTTTTTTCTCTTGGTTTTTGTGGTTGCTACCAAGACGATTTATTTATTCCTATCAAAGGATATCGAGATGCTAATCCACAAAAAACGTACGAGAAATTTGTATCATATACGGAACGAGGGCGACCCGTGCAAATACATCGATTTCTTACTCGTGCAAAGGAACTCTTTCTTTATTGAAACCTTTCAAGCCAAGGAAAGATTGACCATCGAGTTCATTTCCGAGTCAGGACAGAAAGAGGTCATAGGATCCTTATTCAATATCAATGTAGTTCCTTTTGGGGCGGCTGTAGGATAGCCGCCTATAGGTGGTAGGGTAAGGTGGGTAGTACAGCTCAAATTGCGGCCAATTTTCTTAACCGCATGCGGGCCACGCTTAGAGCGTGTCAAACCTAACTTTTCATCCTATCCTATTTGTGTTCTTACTGATCAACCACTTAGACAAATCCTGAGGCTTTATGTCAGATGACCAAGTGGGCAATATAACTAGGAGAACACGATATATCATTCCAGCCTAGAGCTGCAATCAAAGCTCAAGCCTTCATATCTGATAAAAAGGATACCATGATCCTGAATTGATCTTACCTGGGATCACAAATCCCAAGTTTGTCTATGAAGAAAACTTAGTTCCCTAGTCTTAGAGCTAAAGAAAGTCCTCTAACTAATCTAATCCACCGAAGGAGAAAGCAGTGTTTTGTCGAGCCCTGCTTTGGTATCTGGATTGATGGTTGTACGTGCTAAAAATCTGGTAGTTGGTGACCTGATAATAGGGGATTCGGCGACCGAAGCCCCAGTGAACGGTGGCTGTAACTATAACAGTTCTAAGGTAGCAAAATTCCTTGTCGGGTAAGTTCCAACCCGCACGAAAGGCGTAACGATCTAGGAAATGTCTCGGAGAGAGGCTCGACCTCCCTAGTGATTAGTGAAATGGGGTTCTCACTATTATAATAATCCCAATGAGCGTGAAGAGTTTGGTTTACATAAAAATAGAAAGAAATCGAATTGATTGATTAATGTTTGCTCATTGCACGGGGTCAGAAGGAAGGTAGGAGGCTCCTTCTTCTTCTCCTTTCTATTGCACACTGAAACTATTTTTTTATTTCAAAAGTGAAGTCTAGCTAATGGAAAGTTCCTATGAATGAGTTCCAAGAAAGCCTCAGGGCTTTTAGGAGGTAAGTTGGAGATCTACTCTCTTTAACTTTCTTTTTTGTCCAGATTTTCAATGTACCGTAGTACACAATCAAAAAGAATGCGACCCTTCTTGCTCTAACATACATCCAATGGCATAAAGTTATGCGTTAGTATGAACATGGAACTCCTTATTCCAATCCGAAACCAAATGATTGGGGCTGACATCAAACACTCATCTGCATGCTCAAAGGCTTAATCCTATTCCGGTTCCCAATCGTTATACCTTTCTTCTGCAAATAATTCCATTCTGGGATTTCGCGCTTCGAAAAGTCTTTTTTGATGTGTCTATAATAGCCTATGTTTCCCAAAAAAGAATGTGCTACACCCGAGTCCCATGTCTTTTTTATTATAACGGTTGGAATATTTTTGTTGACGACTTGGTCAGGGCGGTTCACAATTTCTTTGCTATAGGTGCATGATGTTAATACGGTGCAATCAGGAATATTAGCCATTGAGGAAGGGTCAACCTTGTACTAGACATAAGGAAGGGGATGTACACTAGAAAAAGGAGTTTACGGCCGGGCATATTCCCACACGTTACGCACCTGTTCGTCACTTTGTTCTCAACTTTTCTCACCTCCTGGGCGAGAAAAGCTGTGTTCTCATTGTTGAAAGCTAGATCCACATGAGGTGTGTAATGCATATCTAAAAAATGTCAGTCACTTTATGAATGACTAAACAAATACCAGCTAATGAACCAAACCCCCACCAATTATAAAGAAAAAAGGGCGAATTTTAATCAAGAAGCGTTAAGAGAAATATCAGGTTTCAAGGTAATGGGATAAAACAAAGCACCAAAGTGGACCTCTTCAATAATAGACTTTGAAACCTCACCTTCCTGTTCGATGTCCGATTCAAATACCATGACTTGCCTTCAAACGGGCTTCACCTTTAAAGGACAGTAATCGATCTACGGACAGCAAGGCCAATGAAGATAAAATTTACTAGGGTCTAAGTAATGTCTTGTCCTTGAGTCCTCTCTATGCCTCTCATGTCATCCAGAAATGCTAGGCTAAGCATGTAGCCTAGCCACTTCACTTTTCACAAACATGCTTAGTAGAATGGTCCTAACTAATAACGTTATTAGATGAGAAAATTTTGACTCCGGAAGACCTAGAAAGACGGAAATTCTTTCGGTGGATCCTTCTATTATCACTTTCACGCTACCCAATCCAAATTAAAGAGTGCATGTAGCAACATTAAGTGATCCACTTCTTCGATTTTACATAGATGATTGGTCTCGAGCGTGAAACTCCTCAAGGATTAAAAAAGAAATTCGACTTTTCCCTAACACCAATAAGAAAGGATGGTGTTTTTTGGTAAAAAACCACACCAAATAGGCTAATCCATAGCAAGACAAAAAGCAGAAAGGAATCAGGGTGGCCAGGTATGAATAGAAAGATAGTGTACAACAGAGTAGCCAACTCACAGAAAGAGCAGGGTCAAAGTGAAATGAGCTCAGCTCAGGGGCCTATGTGCCTTGTTTCCAAGATCCGATAGATATCATTCATATTCCCCCGGGCTTTCATTCAGATGGAGAGGCGTCAAGGCAGTTCGACAAAGGCAGAAAGAGTCTCCGTCCTAAATACAGAAAGGAAGGCAGGTTTGTCAATGCTTGAACTGATTGATCTAAGTGAGCTACGAATCCTGGACCTGGTTCATGCTTGAAAGCAACAATTCTTCTTCCAATTTCGTATATAAAATTGTGTATATAAAGAAGAGTTCGTCCTTCTACAAAGATATAAAGTCACGCGGCCACTCAAGATAGAGGTCTATGTCTTCATAATGGATTCTTCTTGATAGATTCCCTTTTCCTCCTAAAAACAACTTATTTTCTGCCAGTCACCTTACATCTAACCATATTTGTGTCATCTTTTCTTCTTCTGAGTGTCTTATCCATGATTATCATATGGGAAGGATCGTTGGCCGGTTGGGAAAGATTTATTATACGGATATTCTTCTCTACGTTCCTTTTTTTAGCTACTTCATTAGCATAAGGGATGGGCTCCTTACTTGTAATTGAGATAGGGGCTCATTCGATACAAGTATTTTGTTTTGATCTCCTCCCTCTCTTCTTTCTATAAAGAATTCTCAAAAAAGGAGTCATCCTAGGGAAAACTCCAGAGATTGCTTAAAAATAAGATCCTTGCGTTAACCCTTTCCTAAACTAGAACCGAGGGAGGATGAGAGGAAAAAGGGATCAAAATGTCCCATAAATAAAGTGAGGGCTTTTCATTCTTCCTCCCCCCCACTCCCCCTTTTTCAATAAATAAGCGTCACGGGCCCCTCTGATAAGCAAGGAAATGAAATAATCTCAATTTTATGACAAATCTGTTCCGATGGATGTTATCTACTAACCACAAGGATATAGGGACTATTTATTTCATCTTCGGTGCCATTGCTAGAGTGATGGTCACATGCTTCTCAGTGCTGATTCATATGGAATAAGCATGACTTGGCGATCAAATTCTTCGTGGGAATCATCAACTTTTTAATGATTTAATAAAGGCTCGTGATTTTTTAATAATATTTTTTATGTTATACTGACGATGATAGGTGGAACTGGTAATTGGTCTGTCCCGATTCTGATAGATGAGTTATTTGCCTTTTCAATTGAGATGGAACGATGCTTTGAATCAAAGAATGTCCAAGAATATCAAGGTATATTGTCTCCTGCTTAACTAATAAATCCAAGCAAAATTATTATATAATCAATACAAAGGAGATCGTAGATTGCGGGGTATGAATTCGATTCTAAGTCGGAGAATGCCCATGAATAGGGTCTTATCACAGAATCTGCAGTGTCCCATATCCGCCTATGTTAAAGCATCCACCCATTCCTCAGTGAAAGGAAATGCTTCTCAGGGATCAAAAAAGAAAGTTGGTGCCTCGTTATAAAGACTTGGTTCGTAGAGTAGAGGCCTTTACCCAAGATATTGGTTTTAAGCTCCTGCGGGCGAGATCTTATGTAAAACCTCATAATATGGTAAATGGAGGATATTAAGGGAAGCAGTGAGTGGAAATTCCCCTACAGAGAGCCGGATGAGGGGAGACCCCTACGTCCAGTTCGAAGGGCGAGGCATCAACCAAGGAGAAAATATAGAATGGGCATGAGGTAATAATTCCATATTTATTCAAATTAATCCATATGTGCTTGGATGTAGGCCTGAGTCTACCATGTTGGGAAGAATATGACTTCTGAATAGAAGCTAGAGAACCTAAGTCTGAAGAAGAGTCTTGGTTTGAAGTATAGGGAGAGAGGGAGACTGTAACAGCCCTGTCCGCTAGTGATATTGTCCGCTTTGGTCCTAGGCCCTCACGGGTTTAAAATGTGTCACTAGGGTATAAGGCTTGTTAACTTATATACCCAACATCCCTCTTGTGTTTTGCCGATGTGGGACTCTATCTAAAGCTTGGGGTGTTACATACACCCCCTATTATGGACTCAGCGTCCTCGCTGAGTTTTGCCCCACCGCATGGGATTTGCCTAGACTCAGTACTAAGGTGGCCCCGCCTAACCGGGATTTGCCTAAGCTCAATTGAACTCTGACCCACCGTCAGCATGGCAGATACACGAGTGGCTCTGATGCCATTTGTAATAGCCCAGCACGCTAGTGATATTGTCCGTTCTGGGCCGAGGCCTTCACGGGTTTAAAACGTGTCACTATAGTCTAAGGCTTGTTAATTTATATACCCAGTACCCCACTTGTGTTTTGACGATGTGGGACTCTATCTAAAGCCTGGGGTGTTACATACACCCCTACTTATGGGCTCAGCATCCTCGCTGAGGTTTGTTCCACCACATGGGATTTGCCGAGACTCAGAACTGAGGTTTGCCCCGCCTAACCGGGATTTGCCTAAACTCAGTTGAACTCCGACCCACCGTCGGCATGGCTGAGATAATAGTGGCTCTGATACCATTTGTAATAGCCCAGCCCGCAAGTGATATTGTCCGTTCTGAGCCTAGGCCTTGACGGGTTTAAAATGCCGCACTAGGGTCTAAGGCTTGTTAACTTATATACCCACTATCCCTCTTGTATTTTGCCAATGTGGGACTCTGTCTAAAGCTTGGATTGTTACATACACCCCCTCTTATGGACTCAGCCTCCTCGCTGAGGTTTGCCCCACTGCATGGGATTTGCCTAGACTCAGTGCTGATGTTTGCCCTGCCTAATCGGGATATGCCTAAATTCAGTAGAACTCTGACCCACCGTCGGCATGGCTGACACAAGAAAGGCTCTGATGCTATCTGTAATAGTCCAGCCCGTTAGTGATATTGACCACTCTGCGCCTAGGCCCTCATGGTTTAAAATGCGTCACTAGGGCCTAAGGCCTAACCGGGATTTTCCTAAATTCAATTGAACTTTGACCCACCGTTGGCATGGAAGACAATATAGTGGCTCTGATAACATCTGTAATAACTCAACCCGCTAGTGATATTGTCCGCTTTGGGCCTCGGCCCTCACGGGTTTAAAATGCGTCACTAGGGTCTAAGGCTTGTTACCTTCAATACCCAGCATCCCTCTTGTGTTTTGCCGATGTGGGACTCTGCCTAAATCCTGGAGTGTTACATACTCCTCCTCTTATGGACTCAGCATCCTCGAAGAGGTTCGCGCCACCGCATGGGATTTGCCTAGACTCTGCATTGAGGTTTGCCCCGCCTAACCGGGATTTGCCTAAACTCAGTTGAACTCTGACCTACCGTCGGCATGGCTAACACAAGAGTGGCTCTGATACCATCTTTAATAGCCCAGCCAGCTAGTGATATTGTCCGCTCTGGGCCTAGTCCCTTACGGATTTAAAATGCGTCACTAGGGTCTAAGGCTTGTTCACTTATATACCCAACATCCCTCTTGTATTTTGCCAATGTGGGACTCTGGCTAAAGCCTAGGGTGTTACATACACCCCCTCTCATGGACTCAGCGTCCTCGGTGAGGTTTACGCCACCGCATCGAATTTGCCTAGACTCCGCATTGAGGTTTGGCCTGCCTGATCGAGATTTGTCTAAACTCAGTTGAACTCTGACCTACTGTTAGCATGGCTGACACAAGAGTGGCTCTGATACCATTTGTAATAGCCCAGCCTGCAAGTGATATTGTATGCTCTAGGCCTAGGACTTCAAGGGTTTAAAATATGTCACTAGGGTTTAAGGCTTGTTAACTTATATAACCAACATCCCTCTTGTGTTTTGCCAATGTGGGACTATGTCTAAAGCATGGGTTGTTACATACACCCCCTCATATGGACTCTGCGTCCTCGCTGAGGTTTGCCCTACCGCAAGGGATTTTCCTAGACTCAGCACTGAGGTTTGCCCCGCCTAACCAGGATTTGCCTAAACTCAGTTTAACTCTGACCCACCGTCTGCATGGCTGACTAAAGAGTAGCTCTAGTACCATTTGTAATAGCCCAGCCCGCTAGTGATATTGTCTGCTCTAGGCCTAGGCCCTCATGGGTCAAAAACGCATCACAAGGGTCTAAGGCTTGTTAACTTATATACCCAACACCCCCTATTATGGACTCAGCGACCTTGTTGAGGTTTGCCCTACCGCATGGGACTTGACTAGACTCAGCACTGAGGTTTGCCCTGCCTAATCGGGATTTGCCTTAACTTAGTTGAACTCTGACCCACCGTCAGCATGGATGACACAAGAGTGGCTCTGATACCATTTGTAATAGCCCTGACCGCTAGTGATATTGTCCGCTCAAGGCCTAGGCCTTCCCGGGTTTAAAATGCGTCACTAGGGTCTAAGGCTTGTTAACTTATATATCCAGCTTCCCTCTTATGTTTTGCCAATGTGTCACTCTGTCTAAAGCTTGTGTTGTTACATACACCCCCTCTTATGGACTTTGCGTCCTCACTGAGGTTTGCCCCACCGCATCAGATTTGCCTAGATGCAGCACTGAGGTTTGCCCCGCCAAACTGGGATTTGCCTAAACTCAGTTGAACTCTGACCCACCGTTGGCATGGCTGACACAAGAGCGACTCTGATACCATCTGTAATAGCCCAGCCCGCTAGTGATATTGTCCGCTCTGGACCTAAGCCCTCACGGGTTTAAAATACGTCACTTGGGTCTAAGGTTTGTTAACTTATAAACCCAGCATCCCTCTTGTGTTTTGCCGATGTGGGACTCTGGCTAAATCCTAGGGTATTAAATACACCCCCTCTTATGGACTCAACGTCCTCGCTAAGGTTTACCCCACCGTATGGGATTTGCCTAGACTCAGCACTGAGGTTTGCCCCGCCTAACCGGGATTTGCCTAAACTCGGTTGAACTCTAACTAATTGTCGGCATGGCTGACACAAGAGTGGCTCTGATACCATTTGTCATAGCCCAGCCCTCTAGTTATATTGTCCGCTCTACGCCTAGGCCTTCACGGGTTTAAAACACGTCACTAGGGTCTAACGCTTGTTAACTTATATACCCAGCATCCCTCTTATGTTTTGCAAATGTGGGATACTGTCTAAAGCCTGGGTTGTTACATACACCCCCTCTTATGGTCTCAGCATCCTCGCTGAGGTTTGCCCCACTGCATGGGATTTGCCTAGACTCAGCACTGAGGTTTGCCCCTCCTAACCGGGATTTGCCTAAACTCGGTTGAATTCTGACCCACCGTCTGCATGGTTGACAAAAGAGTAGCTTTGATACCGTCTGTAATAGCACAGCCCGCTAGTAATATTGTCCGCTTTGGGTCTAGTCCCTCACGAGTTTAAAACGCGTCACTAGGGTCTAAGGCTTGTTAACTTGTATACCTAGTATGCCTCTTATGTTTTGCCGATGTTGGACTCTGTCTAAAGCTTGGGGTGTTACATACACCCCCTCTTATGGACTCAGCGTCCTCATTGAAGTTTGCCCTACCGCATGGGATTTGCCTAGACTCAGCACCGAGGTATGCCCTGACTAACCAGGATTTCCCTTAACTCAGTTGAACTCTAACCCACCATCTGTATGGCTAACACAAGAGTGGCTTTGATACCATTTTTAATAGCCCAGACCACTAGTGATATTGTCCGCTCTGGCCAAGGCCTTCCCGGGTTTAAAACGCATTACTAGGGCCTATGGCTTGTTAACTTATATACCCAGCATCCCTCTTATGTTTCGCCAATGTGGGACTCTTTCTAAAGCTTGTGTTGTTACATACACCCACTCTTATGGACTCAGCGTCCTCGCTAAGGTTTGCCCCACCACATAGGATTTGCCTAGACTGAGCATTGAGGTTTGCCCCGCCTAACCGGGATTTACCAAAACTCAGTTGAACACTGACCCATTGTCGGCATGGCTGACACAAGAGTGGCTCTAATATAATTTGTAATAGCCCAGCCCGCTAGTGATATTGTCCGCTCTAGGCCTAGGCCCTCACGGGTTTAAAATACGTCACTAGGGTTTAAGGGTTGTTAATTTATATACCTAGCATCGCCCTTGTGTTTTGCCGATGTGGGACTCTGGCTAAAGCCTGGGGTGTTACATATACCCCCTCTTGTGGGCTCAGCCTCCTTGCTGAGATTTACCCCATTGCATGGGTTTTACCTAGACTCAGCACTAAGATTTGCCCTACCTAACCTGGATTTGCCTAAACTCAGCTGAACTCTGACCCATTGTCGGCATGGCTGACACAAGAGTGGCTCTATTATAATTTGTAATAGCCCAGCCCGCTAGTGATATTGTCCACTCTGCGCCTAGGCCTTCACGGGTTTAAAATGCGTAACTAGAGTCTAAGGCTTGTTAACTTATATACCCAGCATCCCTCTTATGTTTTGCCAATGTGGGACTATGTCTAAAGCTTGGGTTGTTACATACACCTCCTCATATGGACTCAGTGTCCTCGCTGAGGTTTGCCCGATGACATGGGAGTTGCCTAGACTCAACACTAAGGTTTGCTCCGCCTAACCGGGATTTGATTACACTCAGTTGAAATCTGATCCACTATCTGCATGGCTGACAAAAGAGTAGCTCTGATACCATCTGTAATAGCCAAGCCTGCTTGTGATATTGTCCGCTCTGGGCCTTGACCCTCATGGGTTTAAAATGCGTCACTAAGGTCTAAGGCTTGTTAACTTATATACCCAGCATGCCTCTTATGTTTTGCCAATGTTGGACTGTGTCTAAATCTTGGGGTGTTACATACACCCCCTCTTATGGAATCAGTGTCCTCGATGAGGTTTGCCCCACCGCATGGGATTTGCCTAGACTCAGCACTGAGGCATGCCCCAACTAACCGGGATTTGCCTAAACTCAGTTGAACTCTGAGCCACCATCTGTATGACCAACACAAGCGTGGCTCGGATACCATTTTTAATATCCTAGACCGCTAATGATATTGTCCGATCAAGCCTAGGCCTTCCCGGGTTTAAAACGTGTTACTAGGGTCTATGGCTTGTTAACTTATATACCCAGCATCCCACTTATGTTTTGCCAAAGTGGGACTCTGTCTGAAGCTTTTGTTGTTACATACACCCTCTCTTATGGACTCAACGTCCTTGCTAAGGTTTGCCCCACCGCATAGGATTTTCCTAGACTCAGCACTGAGGTTTGCCCCGCCTAACTGTGATTTGCCAAAATTTATTTGAACTCTTACCCAACATTGGCATGGTTGACACAAGAGTGACTCTGATACCATCTATAATAGCCTAGCATGTAAAGATATTGTCCGCTCTAGGCCTAGGCCCTCATGGGTTTAAAATGCGTCACTAGGTTCTAAGGCTTGTTAACTTATATACCCAGCATCCCTCTTGTGTTTTGCCGATGTGGGACTCTGGCTAAAGCCTGGGGTGTTACATACACCTCCTCTTATGGACTCAGCGTCGTCGCTGACGTTTACCCCACCACATGGGATTTGCCTAAACTCAGCACTGAGGTTTGCCCTGCCTAATCGGGATTTGCCTAAACTCAGTTGAACTCTGACCCATTGTCGGCATGGCTGACCCAAGAGTGGCTCTAATACCATTTGTAATAGCCTAGCCTGCTAGTGATATTGTTCGCTCTGCGGCTAGGCCTTCACTGGTTTAAAATGTGTCACTTGGGTCTAAGGCTTGTTAACTTATATACCCAGCATCCCTCTTATGTTTTGCCAATGTAGGACTATGTCTAAAGCCTGGGTTCTTACATACACCCCTTCTTATAGACTCAGCGTCATCACTGAGGTTTGCCCCACCGCATGGGATTTGCCTAGACTCAGCACTGAGGTTTGCCCCACCTAATCAGGATATTCCTAAATTCAGCTGAAATCTGACCCACTGTCGGCATGGCAGACAAAATAGTAGCTCTTATACCATCTGTAATAGCCCATCCCGCTGGTGATATTGTCCACTCTAGGCCTAGTCCCTCATGGGTTTAGATCGGGTCACTAGCGTCTAAGGCTTGTTAACTTATATATCCAACATCCCACTTATGTTTTGCCAATGTGGGACTCTGGATAAAGCTTGGGTGTTACATACATCCCCTCTTATGGACTTAGCCCCCTCGTTAAGGTTTGCCCCACCGCATTGGATTTGCCTAGACTCAGCACTGAGGTTTACCCCGCCTAACCGAGATTTTCCTTAACTCAGTTGAACTCTGACCCACCGTCGGCATGGATGACACAAAAGTGACTCTGATACCATCTGTAATAGCCCAGCAAGCTAGTGATATTATCCGCTCTGGGCCTAGGCCCTCACGGGTTTAAAATGCATCACTAGGGTCTAAGGCTTGTTAACTTATATACCTAACATCCCTCTTGTGTTTTTCCGATGTGGGACTTTGGCTAAAGGCTTGGGTATTACATACACCCCCTCTTATAGACTCAGTGTCCTCGTTGAGGTTTACCCCACTGCATGGTATTTGCCTAGACTCAGCACTGAGGTTTGCCCCGCCTAACCGGGATTTTCCTAAACTCAGTTGAGGAGTTGCTCTAATACCATTTGTTATAGCCCAGCCCGCTAGAGATATTGTCCGCTCAGCGCCTAGGCCTTCACGGGTTTAAAATGCGTCACTAGGTCCAAGGCTTGTTAACTTATATACCTAGCATCCTTCTTATGTTTTGCCAATGTGGGACTATATTTAAAGCCTGGGTTGTTACATATACCCCCTCTTATGGACTCAGCGTCCTCGCTGAGGTTTGCCCCACCGCATGGGATTTGCCTAGACTCAGCACTGAGGTTTGCCCCACCTAACCGGGATATGCCTAAATTCAGCTGAACTCTGAGCCACCATCGGCATTGCTGACACAAGAAAGGCTCTAATGCTATCTGTAATAGTCCAGCCCGCTAGTGATATTGACCACTCTGGGCCTAGGCCCTCACGGGTTTAAAATGCGTCACTAGGGCCTGAGGCTTGTTAACTTATATACCCAGCATCCCTCTTGTGTTTTGCCAATGTGTGACTCTATCTAAAGGATGGGTTGTTACATACATCCCCTCTTATGGACTCAGCGTCCTCGCTGAGGTTTGACCCACCGCATCGGATTTGCCTAGACTCAGCAATGAGGTTTGCGCCGCCTAACTGGGATTTTCCTAAACTCATTTGAACTCTGATCCACCATTGGCATGGAAGACACAATAGTGGCTCTGTTACCATCTGTAATAACTCAACCCGCTAGTGATATTGTCCGCTTTGGGCCTAGGCCCTCACAGGTTTAAAATGCGTCACTAGGGTCTAAGGCTTGTGACCTTCTATACCCAGCATCCCTCTTGTGTTTTGCCGATGTGGGACTCTGCCTAAAGCATGGGGTGTTACATACTCCCCCTCTTATGGACTCAGCATCCTCGGTAAGTTTCGCGCCACCGCATGGGATTTGCCTAGACTTAGCACTGAGGTTTGCCCCGCCTAACCGGGATTTGCCTAAACTCAGTTGAACTCTGACCTATTGTCAGCATGGCTGTTACAAGAGTGGCTCTAATACCATTTGTATAGCCCAGCCCGCTTGTGATATTGTCTGCTCTACGCCTAGGCCTTCACGGGTTTAAAATTCGTCACTAGGTCTTAGGCTTGTTAACTTATATACCTAGCATCCTTCTTATGTTTTGCCAATGTGGGACTATGTCTAAAGCTTGGGTTGTTACATACACCCCCTCTTATGGACTCAGCGTCCTCGCTGAGGTTTGCCCCACCACATGGGATTTGCCTTGACTCAGCACTGAGGTTTACCTCGCCTAATTGGGATTTGCCTAAACTCAGCTGAACTTTGACCCACCGTCGGCATGGCTGATATAAGAGTGGCTCCGATACCATTTGTAATAGCCTAGCCCACAAGTGATATTGTCCTCTCTGAGCCTAGGCCTTCACGGGTTTAAAACGCCGTACTAGGGTCTAAGGCTTGTTAACTTATATACCCTCCATCCCTTTTATGTTTTGCCAATGCGGGACTATGTCTAAAGCCTGGATTGTTACATACACCCCCTCATATGGACTCTGCGTCCTAGCTGTGGTTTGCCCTACCCCAAGGGATTTGCCTAGACTCAACACTAAGAATTGCCCTGCCTAACCAGGATTTGCCTAAACTCAGTTGAACTTTGACCCACCGTCTGCATGGCTGACAAAAGAGCAGCTCTGATACAATCTGTAATAGCATAGCCGTCTAGTGATATTGTCCGCTCTGGGCTTAGAGCTTCGCGGGTTTAAAACGCATCACTAGGGTCTAAGGCTTTTTAACTTATATACCCAGCATCCCTCTTATGTTTTGCTGATGTGGGAATCTTTCTAAAACCTGGGTGTTACATATACCCCCTGTTATGGACTCAGCGTCCTCGTTGAGGTTTGCCCTACCGCATGGGATTTTCCTAGACTCAGCAACGATGTTTGCCCTTCCTGACTGGGATTTTCCTAAACTCAGATGAACTCTGACCTACCGTCGGCATGGCTAACACAAGAGTGAATCTAATACCATTTGTAATAGCCCAGACCACTAGTGATATTGTCCACACAAGGCCAAGGCCTTCCCGGGTTTAAAATGCGTCACTAGGGTCTAAGGCTTGTTAACTTATATACCCAGCATCCCTCTTATGTTTTGCCAATGTGGAAGTCTGTCTAAAGCTTGTGTTATTACATACACCCCCTCTTATGGAATTTGCGTCCTCGCTAAGGTTTGCCCCGCCGCATGGGATTTGCCTAGATGCAGCACTGAGGTTTGCCCTGCCAAACTGGGATTTGCCTAAACTCAGTTGAAATCTGAACCACCATTGGCATGGTTGACACAAGAGCAACTCTGATACCATCTGTAATAGCCCAGCCCGCTAGTGATATTGTCCGCTCTGGGCCTAGGCCCTCATGGGTTTAAAATGCGTCACTAGGGTCTAAGGTTAGTTAACTTATATACCCAGCATCCCTCTTGTGTTATGCCGATGTGGGACTATGGCAAAAGCCTGGGGTGTTAAATACACCGCCTCTTATGGACTCAACATCCTCGCTGAGGTTTACCCCACCGTATGGGATTTTCCTAGACTCAGCACTGAGGTTTGCCCCGCCTAACCGGGATTTGCCTAAACTCAGTTGAACTCTGACCCACCATCTGTATGGCTAACACAAGAGTGGCTCTGATACCATTTTTAATAGCCCAGACCGCTAGTGATATTGTCCACTCTGGCCTAGGCTTTTCCGGGTTTAAAACACGTTACTAGGGTTTATGGCTTGTTAACTTATATAACCAGCATCCCACTTATGTATTGCCAATGTGGGACTCTATCTAAAGCTTCTGTTTTTTCATACACCCTCTCTTATGGACTCAGTGTCCTCGCTAAGGTTTGCCCCAACGCATAGGATTTGCCTAGACTCAGCACTGAGGTTTGCCCTGCCTAACCGGGATTTTCCAAAACTTAGTTGAACTCTTACCCACCATCGGCATGGCTGAGACAAGAGTGACTCTGATACCATCTGTAATAGCCCAGCCCGCTAGTGATATTGTCTGCTCTAGGCCTAGGGCCTTCACTGGTTTAAAATGCGTCACTAAGGTCTCAGGTTTGTTAACTTATATACCCAGCATCCCTCTAATGTTTTGCCAATGTGGGACTATGTCTAAAGCCTGGGTTGTTACATACATCCCTCGTTGAGGTTTTCCCCATCTCATGGGATTTGTCTAGACTCAGCACTGAGGTTTGCCCCGCCTAACCGGGATTTGCCTAAACTCAGTTGAACTCTGCTCCATCGTCTGCATGGCTGACAAAAGAGTAGCTGTGATAACATCTGTAATAGCCCAGCCCGCTAATGATATTTTCCGCTCTAGGCCTAGTCCCTCAGGGGTTTAAAATGCGTCACTAGTGTCTAAGGCTCGATAACTTATATACCCAGCATGCCTCTTATGTTTTGCCGATGTTGGACTCTGTATAAAGCTTGGGGTGTTACATACACCCCCTCTTATGGACTCAGCATCCTCGTTGGGGTTTGCCCCACCGTATGAGATTTTCCTAGACTCAGCACTATGGTATGCCCCGACTAACCGGGATTTGCCTAAACTCAGTTGAAACCTGACCCATCATCTGTAGGGCTAACATAAGAGTGGCTCTGATACCATTTTTAATAGCTCAGACCGCTAGTGATATTGTCCGCTCTGGCCTAGGCCTTCCCGGGTTTAAAACGTGTTACTAGGGTCTAAGGCTTGTTAACTTATATACCCAGCATCCCACTTATATTTTGCTAATGTGGGACTCTGTCTAAAGCTTGTGTTCTTACTTACACCCTCTCCTATAGACTCGGCGTCCTCGAAAGTTTGGCCCACCGCATAGGATTTGCCTCGACTCAGCAATGAGGTTTGCCCCGCTTAACCGGGATTTGCCAAAACTCAGTTGAACTCTGACCCACCATCGGTATTGCTGACACAAGAGTGACTCTGATACCATCTGTAATAGCCCAACCCGCTAGTGATATTGTCCGCTCTAGGCCCAGGCCCTCACGGGTTTAAAATGCGTCACTAGGGTCTAGGGCTTCTTAACTTATATACCCAGCATCCCTCTTGTGTTTTGCCGATGCGGGACTCTGGCTAAAGCTTGGGGTGTTACATACACCCCCTCTTGTGGACTCAGTGTCCTCACTGAGGTTTACCCCACCGCATGGGAAATTCCTAGACTCACTACTGAGGTTTGCCCCGCCTAATCGGGATTTGTCTAAACTCAGTTGAACTCTCACCTACTATCGTTATGGCCGACACAAGAGTGACTCTGATACCATTTGTAATAGCCCAGCCCGCTAGTGATATTGTCTGCTTTGGGCCTAGGCCTTCACGGGTTTAAAATGCTTCACTAGGGTCTAAGTCTTGTTAACTTATATACCCAGTATCCCTCTTGTGTTTAGCCGATGTTGGACTCTGTGTAAATGCTAGGTTGTTACATACACCCCCTCTTATAGACTCTGCATCCTCACTGAGGTTTGCCGCACCGCATGGGATTTGCCTAGACTTTACATTGAGGTTTGCCCCACCTAATCGGGATTTTCCTAAACTTAGTTGAACTCTGACCCACTGTCGGCATGGCTAACACAAGAGTGGCCATGATACCATCTGTAATAGCCCAGTCCGCTTGTGATATTGTTCGTTCTGTATCTAGGCCTTCACGGTTTTAAAATGTGTCACTAGGGTCTAAGGCTTGTAAACTTATATATCGAGCATCCCACTTGTGTTTTACTGATGTGGGACTATATATATAGCTTCGGTTGTTAAATACACCCCCTCTTATAGACCCAGCATCCTAGCTGAGGTTTGCCCCACCGCATGGGATTTGCCTAAACTCAGCACTGTAGTTTGCCCCGCCTAATCGCGATTTGCCTGAACTCAGTTGAACTCTGACCCACGGCCGGCATGGCTGACAGAAGAGTGAGTCTGATACCATCTGTAATAGCCCATCCCGCTAGTGATAATATCCACTATGGGCCTAGGCCCTCACGGGTTTAAAATGCGTCACTAGGGTCTAAGGCTTCTTAACTTATATACCCAGCATCCCTCTTGTGTTTTGCCGATGTGGGACTATGTCTAAAGCCTCAGTTGTTACATACACCCCCTCTTATGGACTCCGCGTCCTCGTTGAGGTTTGCCCCACCGCATGGGATTTCCCTAGACTTAGCACTGAGGTTTGCCCTGTCTAACCGGGATTTTCCTAAACTCAGTTGAACTCTGACCTACCATCGGCATAGATGACACAATAGTGGCTCTGATATCATCTGTAATAGCCCAGCCCGCTAGTGATATTGTCCGTTCTGGGTCTAGGCCTTCACGGGTTTAAAACGCATCACTAGGGTCTAAGGCTTGTTAACTTATATACCCAGCATTCCTCTTGTGTTTTGCCAATGTGGGACTATATCTAAAGCCTCGATTGTTACATACACCCCCTCTTATAGACCCAACATCCTCGCTGAGGTTTGCCCCACCGCATGGGATTTGCCTAGAGTCAGCACTGAGGTTTGCCCCGCCTAATCGGGATTTGCCTAAAATCAGTGAACTCTGACCCACTGTCGGTATGGCTGACAGAAGAGTGACTTTGATACCATCTATAATAGCCCAGCCCGCTAGTGATAATATCCGATATGGGCCTAGGCCCTCACGGGTTTAAAACGTGTCACTAGGGCCTAAGGCTTGTTAACTTATATACCCAGCATCCCTCTTGTGTTTTGCCGATGTGGGACTATGGCTAAAGCCTCGGTTGTTACATACACCCCCTCTTATGGACTCAGCATCCTCGCTAAGGTTAGCCCTATCGCATGGGATTTGCCTAGACTTAGCATTGAGGTTTGCCCCACCTAATCGGGATTTGCCTAAACTCAATTGAACTCTGACCCACCTTCGGCATGGTTGACAAAAGAATGGCTTTGATACCATTTGTAATAGACCAACCCGCTAGTGATATTGTCCGCTCTGGGCTTAGAGCTTCGTGGGTTTAAAACGCATTACTAGGGTCTAAGTCTTGTTAACTTATATACCCAACATCCCTCTTATGTTTTGCCAATATGGGACTATGTCTATAGCTTGGGTTGTTACATACACCTACTCTTATGGACTCAGCATCCTCGCTGAGGTTTGCCCCACCGCATGGGATTTTCCTAAACTCAGCAATGAGGTTTGCCCCGCCTAACCGAGATTTGCCTAAACTCGGCTGAACTCTATCTTACCATCTACATGGCTGATAAAAGAGTGACTCTGATACCATCTGTAATAGCCCAACCCACTAGTGATATAGTCTGCTATGAGCCTAGGCCCTCATGGGTTTAAAACACATCGCTAGGGTCTAAGGCTTGTTAATTTATATACCCAGCATCCCTCTTGTGTTTTACCAATGTGGTACTCTGGCTAAATCCTGGGTTGTCACGTACACCCCCTCTTATGGACTCAACATCATTGCTGAGGTTTTCCCCACTGCATGGGATTTGCCTAGACTCAGCAGTGAGGTTTGCCCCACCTAACCGGGATTCGCCTAAACTCAGTTGAACTCTGACCCACCGCCGGCATGGCTGACTCAAGAGTTACTCTGATACCATTTTTAATAGCCCAGCCCGCTAGTGATATTGTCTGCTCTGGGCCTAGGCCTTCACGGGTTAATAACGCGTCACTAGTGTCTAAGGCTTGTTAACTTATATACCCAGCATCCCTCTTGTGTTTTGCCAATATGGGACTCTGTCTAAATCTTGGGTTGTGACATACACCCCCTCTTATGGACTCAGCGTCCTCGCTGAGGTTTGCCCCACTGCATGGGATTTGCCTAGGCTCAGCGCTGAAGTTTGCCCTGCCTAACCAGGATTTGCGTAAACTCAGTTGAACTCTAACCCACCGTCGGCATGGCTGACATGAGAGTGACTCTTATACCATCTGTAATAGCACAGTCCGCTAGTGATATTATCCGCTCTGGGCCTAGGCCCCTACGGGTTTAAAATGCGTCACTAGGGTCTAAGGCTCGTTAACTTATATACCCAGCATCACTTTTGTATTTTGCCGATGTGGGACTCTGGCTCAAGTTTGTGGTGTTTTATACACCCCTTCTTATGAAGTCAGCGTTCTCGCTGAGGTTTACCCCACCACATGGGATTGTCATAGACTCAGCACTGATGTTTGCCCCACCTAACTAGGATTTGCCTAAACTCAGTTAAACACTGACCCACCGCCAGCGCAGCTGACAAAAGAGAGGCTTTGATACCATTTGTAAAAGCCCTGCCTACTAGTGATATTGTCCGCTCTGGGCCTAGGCCCCCACGAGTTTAAAATGCGTCACTAGGGTCTAAGGCTTGTTAACTTATATACCCAGCATCCCTTTTGTATTTTGCCGATGTAGGACTCTGGCTAAAGCCTGGGGTGTAACATACACCCCCTCTTATGGACTCAGCGTCCTCGCTGAAGTTTACCCCACCGCATGGGATTTGCCTAGACACAGCACTGAGGTTTGCCCCGCCTAACAGGGATTTGCCTAAACTAAGTTGAACCCTGGCCCACCGCCGTCATGGCTGACAAAAGAGTGGCTTTGATACCATCTGTAATAGCCCAGCCCGCTAGTGATATTGTTCGCTTTGGGCCTAGGCCTTAATGGGTTTAAAACGCGTCACTAGGGTCTAAGGCTTGTTATCCCTCTTTTGTTTCACCAATGTGGGACTATGTCTAAATCTTGTGTTTGTTACATACACCGCCTCATATGGACTCACCATCATGTCTGAGGTTTGCCCCACCGCATGGGATTTACTTAGACTCAGCATTGAGGTTTGCCCCGCCTAACCGGGATTTACCTAAACTCAGTTGAACTCTGACCCACCGTCGGCATGGCAGACACAAGAGTGGCTCTGATGACATTTGAAATAGCCCAGCCTGCTAGTGATATTGTCCGCTCTCGGCCTAGGCCTTCATTGGTTTAATACGTGTCACTAGTGTCTAAGGCTTGTTAACTTATATACCCAAAATCCCTCTTGTGTTTTGCCAATATGGGACTCTGTCTAAAGCCTGGGTTGTTACATACACCACTTCTTATGGACTCAGTTTCCTCGTTGAGGTTTGCCTAACCGCATGGAATTTGCCTAGACTCAGTACTGAGGTTTTCCCCGTCTAACCGGGATTTGCATAAACTCAGTTGAACTCTAACCCACCGTCGGCACTACTGACATAAGAGTGACTCTTATACCATCTGTAATAGCCCAGTCCGCTAATGATATTATCCGCTCTGGGCCTAGGCCCTCACGGATTTCAAATGCGTCACTAGGGTCTAAGGCTTGTTAAATTATATACCAAGCATCCCTCTTGTGTTTTGCTGAATTGGGACTCTGGCTAAATCCTGGGGTGTTACATACACCCCCTCTTATGGACTCAGCGTCCTCGCTGAGGTTAAACCCACTGCATGGAATTTGCCTAGACTCAGCACTGAGGTTTGCCCCACCTAACTGGGATTTGCCTAAACTTAGTTGAACTCTGACCCACCGCCTGCATGGCTGACAAAAGAGTGGCTCTGATAATATCTGTAATAGCCCAACCCGTTAGTCATATTGTTCGCTCTTGGCCTAGGCCTTCACGGGTTTAAAATGCGTCACTAGTGTCTATGGCTTGTTACTTATATACCCAACATCCCTCATGTGTTTTGCCTATATGGGACTATGTATAAAGCGTGGGTTGTTACATACACCCCCTCCTATGGACTTTGCATCCTCACTGAGGTTTGCCCCACCGCATGGAAGTTATGTAGACTCTGCACTGACGTTTACCGTGCCTAATCGGGATTTGCCTAAACTTAGTTGAACTCTGACCCACCGTCGGCATGGCAGACACAAGAATGGCTCTGATTGCATTTTAAATAGCCCAGCTCGCTAGTGATATTGTACGCTCTTGGCCTAGGACTTCACGGGTTTAAAACGTGTCACTAGGGACTAAGGCTTGTTAACTTATATACCCAACATCCCTCTTGTGTTTTACCAATATGGGACTGTGTCTAAAACCTGGGGTGTTACATACACCCCCTCTTATGGACTGAGCGTCCTCATTGAGGTTTGCCCTACCGCATGGGATTTGCCTGGACTCAGCACTAAGGTTTGCCCTGCCTAGCTGAAATTTTCCTAAACTCAGTTAAACTCTGACCCGCCGTCGGCATGGCTGACATAAGAGTGGTTCTAATACCATCTGTAATAGCCCAACCTGCTAGTGATATACTCCGCTCTGGGCCTAGGCCCTCACTGGTTTAAAACGCGTCACCAAGGTCTAAGGCTTGTTAACTTATATACCCAGCATCCCTCTTGTGTTTTGCAATGTGGGACAATGTCTAAATCCTGTGTTGTGACATACACCCCCTCTTATGGACTCAGCGTCCTCGCTAAGGTTTACCCCACCGCATGGGATTTGCCTATCCTCAGCATTAAGATTTTCCCCCGCCTAACCGAGATTTGAATAATCTCTATTGAACACTGACCGACCGTCGGCATGGCTGACACAATAGTGGCTCTTATACCATCTGTAATAGCCCAGCCTGCTAGTGATATTATCCGCTCTGGGCCTAGGCCATCACGGGTTTAAAACGCATTACTAGGGTCTATCTAAAGCTTTTTTTGTTACATACACCCCCTAATGGACTCAGCATCCTCGCTGCGGTTTACCCCACCACATGGGATTTGCCTAGATTCAGTACTGAGGTTTTTCCCCGCCTAACCGGGATTTGCCTAAACTCAGTTGAACTCTGACCCACCGCCGGCATGGCTCACAAAAAAATGGCTTTGATACCATCTGTAATAGCCCAGCTCGCTAGTGATATTGTCCGCTCTGGGTCTAGGCCTCACGTGTTTAAATCATGTCACTAGGGTCTAAGGCTTGATAACTTATATACCTAGACTCCCTCTTCTGTTTTGCCAATGTGGGACTATTTTTAAAGCCTAGGTTGTTACATGCACCCCATTTTATGGACTCAGTGTCCTCGTTGAGGTTAGCCCCGCCGCATGGGATTTGCCTAGACTCAGCACTGAGGTTTGCCCCACCTAACCGGGATTTTCCTAAACTCAGCTGAACACTGACCCACCTTCGGTATGGCAGACACAAGAGTGGCTCTAATACCATTTGAAATAGCCCAGTTGGCTAGTGATATTATCCGCTCTAGGCCTAGGCATTTACTGGTTTTAAACGTGTTACTAGGGTCTAAGGCTTGTTAACTTATATACCCAACATCCCTCTGGTGTTTTTCCAATATGGGACTCTATCTAAAGCCTGGGTTTTTACATACACCCCCTCTTATGGACTCAGTTTCCTCGTTGAGATTTGCCCTACGGCATGGGATTTGCCTAGACTCAGCACTATAGTATGCCCCGACTAACCGGGATTTGCCTAAACTCAGTTGAAATCTGACCCACCGTCTGTAGGGCTAACACAAGAGTGGCTCTGATACCATCTGTAATAGCCCAGCCTGCCAGTGATATTTTCCGCTCTAGGCCCAGGCCCTCATGGGTTTAAAATGCGTCACTAGGATCTAAGGTTTGTTAACTTATATGCCCATCATCCCTCTAGTGTTTTGTCGATGTGGGTCTCTGGCTAAAGCCTAGGGTGTTACATACACCCCATCTGATGGACTCAGCGTCCTCGCTGAGGTTTACCCCACCGCATGGGATTTGCCTAGACTTAGCGGATTTAAAACACGTCACTAGGGTCTAAGGCTTGTTAACTTATATACCTGGTATCCCTCTTATGTTTTGCCAATGTGGGACTATGTCTAAAGCCTGGGTTGTTACATACACCCCCCTTATAGACTCAGCGTCCTCGCTGAGGTTTGCCCCACTGCATGGGATTTACCTAGACTCTGCACTGAGGTTTGCCCCGCCCACACCGGGATTTTCATAAACTCAGTTAAACTCTGACCCACCGTCTGCATGGCCGACAAAAAAGTGGCTCTGAAACCATCTGTAATATCCCAGCCCACCTTGTCCGCTCTGGACCTAGGCTCTCACATGTTTAAAATGCATCACAAGGGTCTAGGGTTTGTTAACTTATAAACCCAGCATCCCTTTTGTGTTTTGCCGATGTGGAAATCTGTCTAAAGCCTAGGGTGTTACATACACCCCCTCTTATGGACTCAACATCCTCGCTAAGGTTTGCCCCACCGCATGGGATTTTCCTAGACTCAGCACTGAGGTTTGCCCCGCCAAACCGGGATTTTCCTAAACTTAGTTGAACTCTGACCCACCGTTGTCATGCCTTAAATAAGAGTGGCTCTGATACCTTTTGTAATAGCGCAACCCTCTAGTTATTTTTTCTGTACTAGTCTTAGGACTTCCCAGGTTTAAAACGCATCAATAGTGTCTAAGGCTTGTCAACTTATATACACAGCATCCCTCTTATGTTTTGCCAATGTGGGACTCTCTAAAGCCTGGGTTGTTACATACACCCCCTCTTATAGACTCAGCGTCCCCGTTGAGGTTTTCCCCACCGCATGAGATTTGCCTAGACTCAACATTGAGGTTTGCCCCGCCTAACCGGGATTTACCTAAACTCAGTTGAACTCTGACCCAACGTCGGCATGCCTGACACAAGAGTGGCCCTGATACCATCTGTAATAGCCCAGCCCGCTAGTGATATTATCCGCTCTGGGCCTCGGCCCTCATAGGTTTAAAATGCGTCACTGGGGTCTAAGGCTTATTAACTTATATACCTAGCATCCTTCTTGTGTTTTGCCAATATGGGACTCTGGCTAAATCTTTGGGTGTTACATACATCCCCTCCTATGAACTCAGCGTCCTCACTGAGGTTTACCCCACCGCATGGGATTTGCCTAGACTCAGCAGTGAGGTTTGCCCTGCCTAACCTTGATTTGCCTAAACTCAATTGAACTCTGACCCACCATGTGCATGGTTGACAAAAGAGTGGCTCTGATACCATCTATAATAGCCCAGCCCGCTAGTGATATTTTCTTCTCTGTGCCTAGGCCCTCACGGATTTAAAATGTGTCACTAGGTTCAAGGGCTTGTTAACTTATATACCCAGCATCACTCTTGTTTTTTGCTGAGTTGGGACTCTGTCTAAAGGCTGGGGTGTTACATACACCCCCTCTTTTGGACTCAGCGTCCTCGCTGAGGTTTTCCCTACAGCATGGGATTTGCCTAGACTCAACACTGAGGTTTGCCCCGCCTAACCGGGATTTTCCTAAACTCAGGTGAATTCCGTCCCACCGTAGGCATGGCTGGATTAAGAATGGCTCTGATACCTTTTGTAGTAGCCCAGCTCACTAGTGATATTGTCTGCACTAGGCCTAGGCCTTCCCGGGTTTAAAACGCGTCAATAGGGTCTGAGGCTTGTCAACTTATATACCCAGCATCCCTCTTATGTTTTGCCAATGTGGGACTCAGTCTAAAGCCTGGATTTTTATATATACCCCCTTTGTTGACTCAGCGTCCCTGCTGAGATTTGCCCCACTGCATAAGATTTGCCTTGACTCAACACAGAGGTTTGCCCTGCCTAACCGTAATTTTCCTAAACTCAGTTGAACTCTGACCCACCGTCAGAATGGCTGACACAAGAGTGGCTCTGATACCATCTGTAATAGCCCAGCCAACTAGTGGTATTGTCCGCTCTGGGCCTAGACCCTCATTGGTTTAAAATGTGTCATTAGGGTTTCGGGCTTGTTAGCTTATATACACAGCATCCCTCTTGTGTTTTGCCGATGTTGGACTCTGTCTAAAGCCTGGGGTGTTACATACACCCCTTCTTATTGGCTCAACGTCCTCGCTGAGGTTTCCCCACCGCATGGGATTTTCCTAGACTCAGCACTGAGGTTTGCCCCGCCTAACCGGGATTTGCCTAAACTCAGTTGAACTTTGACCCACCGTCAGCATGGCTGACAAAAGCGTGGCTCTGATACCATCTGTAATAGCCCAGCCCGCTAGGGATTTTGTCTGGTCTGGGCCTAGGCCTTCACGGGTTTAAAACGCATCACGATGGTCTAAGGCTTGTTAATACCCAGCATCCTTTTTATGTTTATTCAATGTGGGACTCTGTGTAAAGCCTGGGTTGTTATATACCCCCTCTTATGGACTCAGCGTCCTCGCTGAGGTTTGCCTCACCATATGGGATTTTCCTACTCTCAGCACTGTGGTATGCCCCGCCTAACCGGGATTTGCCTAAACTCATTTGAACTCTGACCCACCGTTGGCATGGCTGACAAAAGAGTGGCTCTGATACCATTTTGAATAGCCCAGCCCGCTAGTGATATTGTCCGCTCTGGGCCTAGGCCGTCACGGGTTTAAAATGCATCACTTGTGTCTAAGTCTTGTTAACTTATATACTCAGCATCTCTCATGTGTTTTGCCAATGTGGGACGATGTCTAAAGCCTGGGTTGTTACATACACCCCCTCTTATGGACTCAGTGTCCTCGCTGAGGTTTTCCCCAATGCATGGGATTTGCCTAGACTCAGCACTAAGGTTTTCCCCACCTAACTGAGATTTTCCTAAACTCATTTGAACTCTAGCCCACCGTCGGCATGGATGACACAAGAGTGGCTCTGATACTATCTATAATAGTCCAGCTCGCTAGTGATATTGTTTTCTCTAGGCCTAGGCCCTCACGGGTTTAAAACGAATCACTAAGGTCTAAGGCATATTAACTTATATGCCCAACATCCCTCTTTTGTTTTGCCGATGTGGGACTCTGTCTAAATCCTGGGCAAAACACAAGAGGGATGCTGGGTATATAAGTTAACAAGCCTTAGACCCTAGTGGCGTGTTTTAAACCCGTGTGGGCCTAGGCCCATATCAGACAATATCACTAGCGGTGTGGGCTATTACAGATGGTATCAGAGCCACTATTGTTTCAGCCTTACTGATGGTGGGTCAGAGTTGAACTGAGTCTAGGCAAATCCCATTCGGTGGGGCAAACCTCAGCGAGGATGCTGAGTCTATAAGAGGGTGTGTTTGTAATACCCCAAACTATAGACAGAGTCCCACATCGGCAAAACACAAGAGGGATGCTGGGTATATAAGTTAACAAGCCTTAAACCCTAGTAACATGTTTTAAACTCGTGAGGGCCCAGGCCCAGAGCAGACAATATCACTAGCAGGCTGGGCTATTACATATACCACTAAATTAGTTGGCTCAGCTCTGAAAACTGAGAGGTACCTTTAATGTTTTCTTTGAAAAGGTATAGGCTTATCTTATAGAGGGAAAAGCCTAAATGTAGTTGTCTTGTTCTCCGCCTCAATGCATTCCTTTCTTTCCATGATATTGTCCCACATAGAAAGAAAGAGCTCAGATACCCGGCCTGACCTCTAACATGGAAGAGATTCATTGACAAGAGTAAAAAGTTGGACGCCTACTTCAATATAATAGGGGTCTATCAGTGCAATTAGCTAAACACCGTGATTGATGAGTGGGTACGGCCTTTATGCTACTCCTATTGTGATGTGAGCGGTTCAAAATAGTTGAATCTTTCTCAATCATCATGACCGAAACTTGTATGCAACACTTCTACGGAGGTGCATGCATAAAGGTTTCGAACTCCTTTCTTATCTGAATCTTAAGGACATGACCCTACCCTATTCTCGAACCCTCTGCCAAGCTCTACCCTGCCCGTATTTCTTTGTGTTTTGAAGAGGAAATAAAAATCTCTCTACCTGCTGCCAACAATCTTTCTTCAGAATTATCTGAATGGGTCAATCTTCCTATCCCGTTTGTTTTAGCAACTTATCCTAAGGTCTCATCGCATAGAGCTCCCCGGTGACGACATAGGAAGCAACTCGTTTGCTATGGCGGGCAGCTTTTTTCTTTCATAATAAGACCTGGACGATTATGCCTACCATTGGTAGCTTACGAGTTTACGTCCATCCCTGGTTGGGTACAGTTTTCTTTCCATTTCTCCCTTGCAGCCGTTACCCAAATTTGCGCAAGTGTGTCCACACCCCCCAAACATACTTCATGAGGAATCCTTTCTCGCAAACAAACACAACCCCTACATACACCTGCACTTACACGAGCCAATTATGCATGGCACTGAAGAGGAAGACATAATTTATTGTACTACTATCGGCCATACAATGATGGCATTATGGGTTTTCGTTTACCAGCACGTAGGTGTTCTAAATTCCAATGAGCGAGTCTTTCTGGCCCCTGTGAACATATTTTCTTAATATATTAAAGAGGGCCTCTCTAACCGGCAAAAAGTGGTAGGTGTTCACTAACGGCCATTCCTGGCTTGGCTTCTATAACGCAATTACAGAAGGAGTCGATAGTTGGGCACTGGATCCCTTCGGACCTGGAGAATGTGTGACATTGGGTCGAGGTTTGGTGATTCAACTGGTTGCTCCTCCAATTGTGAGGAATAGCCATTGTAGATCAATTATTTGGTTTGGTTCATTCTTTGTCTGCTCTGCTCCTTCAAATACAAAGCGTAAGTCTTTTGACTAAGCGACTTTCCCCTTGGAGAGAAGAGGAGCCCTCTGATCTGATTTATCTTTATAATAGGAGAACCAGGGGAATATCCATCATTCACAAGTGTGCTATTTTTGATGCTGCGATCACATAAAAATATAAACTTTGAGGCTCAATAGCTAAATCATAAGACGAGATCATAAAGAGCATACCGCGAGTAGGAAATGTCGGACAGATGACCGTCTCCGAAGTCGTGCAATTGTGACTTCCTGTAGTTTGGTTGCACATAGGATTAAAAGTGACTTTCCAATCTTAAGGCTATTGATATTGCTGCTGAACTGCAGGGATTTCTATTGTTGAGCCGAGTGAGCTAAGATGCACTCGCCTTTTTGAATTGGCTATGCCGAAAGTGCCTTCCTAACCGTTGAAAGACCGAGCAAGAACGGTTTTGAGAGCGATGTCGTCCTTCTAGTTCCTGATTAATTGTGTCCGCCATCTATTTCATAGTAATCACGAAAAGTAGGAGAAGGAGCGGTGAAGTAAGTGAAAAGAGAGGGCCGGTAGAAGACTTCTCCGTGGTGCCTAAGCCATGAAGTCGGAATAAGCACTGAAGTTTAAGCATCAGACACACTAGTCAGCTAAGCCTTTTTAAGGCCGAGGGTAGACTTATTTTGGGATAGGATCTCCTCGGCCTGATATTGTGTGAACCAACCAGAGCTATGTCGGGAGCTTGGACTCCTGATAAAAAACAAAAGCTGGATTCTATCTCTTCCTTCCGTGAAGCATATCTATTTGTTGGTTGATTGGATTGTTGTGCTGCTCTAACCACCACTTAGGAAGGGTAAGAGCCATAGATACAAATCAAAAGATCTTATAAGAGGCGATACGATGATACTCACCTCAGCCTCTCCAGCAGCATTAGTTACCGGATTCATTCAGTGATAGCCTTAGGATAAGGACGTCCTTTATTTTCATTTAAGAAATAGGTCTGACTCTGTAGAAAGTATACAAGTGTTGAAAGAGTGAAGTCTGGGGACAATGGTAAATGTGAGGAATGGTACCTCCTCCATACTAAAGAAGTTCGCAAGCAAGGGACATGTTGAACACCTACCTTTCGAAAAAGCAACTCTGCCTGGTATCGATAACGATTAACATATTCTTCTTTTTAGAGAGGGGAACCCTTACTTAAGAATAGAGATTGGCCGAGCACTGAAGTAAGGGACTTTCTTACTGGAGCATACATAACAGACAAGCCCTTACCTTAAACCTTAAGTAGCTCACTGAAGGAAGTGTGAAAGTAAGCAAGCAAAGTCTCAATCGGAAATCAATATCCCGCAAGAAATAGAATGGAGAAAGCCCATCTCTTTATAGTAGTATGTAGCGTAGAGATAGACGGTCCGAAGGAGAGAGGAGATCTCTGCTCTTATCGTTAATTATGTATGCCTCCAGATCTGAATGTATACCCTAGGCCAAGGGGTGCGATCCCCCGAGAAGCTCTTCATACTATGGGGTAATATAATCCCATTGACCTTTCGATTGAGGGTATTCAGCTGTGGGCCTACCTTAAGGTAGGAGGTGATTGAAAAATGGGAAGTTGGTCTCCTTACATACCCATAATGTGATTGAAAAAGGGGAAGTTGGTCCCCTTACATACCCATAATAGTAAGTTTTTTCGAAGTAGCTAGGCCAACACCAGCAACACCAGTTCAAACTAAAATGAATATGAAAACATTGGAAGGCAGCCTCACTCGAACAATAACCACAGCAATTTCAAACCCAAACCTCAAACACCCAACCTCAATCCATTTTAAAACTAGATCAATCAGAAAATCCTTTCAGGAATTGAAAACTTAAGAAATCACAGAATGAGTTTCAATGAAAGAATAATTTTACTCGTATTTTCAGCTGTTTTTTATTTTTTCTTGAATTTTTATCTCTTAATCTCGTAAGTCTCCCTTTATTATCAAGTAAGAGTGCCTTTATAGTCAAGGAAAGTAGGGCAGCATTCCCGGTTCAAATTTGACACCTTGCTCCTTTTCTATTTTCTGTTTTAACTAAAAAGACCCTAGCCAATTTTCCTATTTTCTTAACTAACCTTAGTTAAAAACAGAAATTGAGAGATGCCCCCCACCCCAGCTTCCTAGAAGCTTCTATTTCAGTTACAATAGGTTTTTCCTATCTAATTACCCTAAATTACCCTTAAAACTTAGGTTATTTACCCTCAGCCAACCAGAACCTGGGTCCAATTGACCCAAGTTAATGGGTCCAAATAAACCCAATTCAGTTCACTTCTGGCTATTCAACCCTTATGAGCCCAAACAAATGAATAGTCCAATCAAAGTCCGAAAGAACAGAAGCAAGCAATCATTTTAACAATTTAAAATCTAGACTAAACGATGTTAACTACAATGAACTAAATTAGTAAACTAGTTTAATTAATGACTAATTACACTAATTAAAAGAAAAGTGTAGGACTAATCATGCACGAACAAATTACCCCAGAACAAATAAAAGAAAACATGAAGAAGAGAAGAAACGGAGCTGTAGAAAAGAACAATGAAGAAAAGTGTAAACTAAAGAAAGAAAAGAAAATACCTAAACAACAAAAAAAAATCAGAATCCGAGGGAAGGAACTTGGGTCTTCAATTCTCTGAGTTTCCAGCCAAATGTGATGTTAATCGTATGCTCTTACAAAAAGCACACGACTAAAATCAAATAAACCCAAAATTGCAACAAAATCTTGGCTTGAGATTTTTAGGGTTCATTTTGTGATTTAAAATTCGAGAAGATCGGGCAACATTTGAGGAAAACTGACCATGAATTAGGGAAGAGGGGGTTGTGGTTGTCAAGGGGTGTGATTTTGGTGGGGAATGGGACCGACGCCGCCACCCTAAAGCGGCGGAAAAAGGGGGCAGTAGGCTAGGGTTCAGTGAGTCTCTGAGAGAGTGAGTTGGGAGAAACGAGTGGGGGGGGGGGGTCATGATATTCAAACACTAATATATTAAGCCCTCCCGACTTCCCAACCATTGGATCCCCTAACCTCGATGGCCCAGATTAACTCTATCCTAAACAGGGTGGTTTGATTGGTGGGGGAACGGACCGGGTAGGGACGGGTTTTGGGCCATAGTTTAACAGGTTTCAAGGGAAATTAATTGGGCTGGTGCAAGAATCTAAACACTGGGCCCAAATCTGATTGCTTCATTCTTTTTCTTTGTCCTATTTCAAATCAATTTTCCAAAAATTTCTTTTTCTTTTTCCCAAAATTTAAAATAAAATCTTAATTAATTCCTAGAACCTAATTATCCTAAAAAACACTAATTAAACCTAGATGATAATTATCACAATTAACTAAAAAACAAATTAAAATAAAAACCACTCAAAATCAAAGTTAAAATTAAAAGGTACAAATTAAACTATTTTTGTGATTTTCCTTTTTATAAAACACCTTAATTACTAATTAATTCTTAAAAATTCAAAATTAAATCTTAAATACACATGTGACATATTCTTTGTATTTTTTATTAATTAAATAAAGTAAATATGCAGAGACAAATGCAAAAACTTTGACAGAAAATGTAAGAAAAATCCACAAAATTGCAAACAATGAAGAAACTATTTTGTTTTGAATTTCTGGGAGTAATTCATATAGGAAAAAAATTACGTGCTCAAAGCTTCCCTCTTTGCTCTGAAACACGAAGAGATTTTGTGCAAAGATAAAGTGAGCGGATATGAGCGTTGTTTTCCCGTTTGAATATTCCGTGGGAAGTATTTTTTTGAAAGATTTGACCGCACCCTGCTTCTGAGGTTGCCTACATATCCTTGGCTATAAAGGAATTAGGTCAATGTAGTTCGGGAAGTTTTGGTAGCTGAGACTACGATGAAGCTATGATTTCAGTGTTGCTACTGCTGCTGCTACTGTTACTGCTTACTGAAACCCTTATTACACCATATCAAAATAAAAAGAAGCTAGACTAAACTATGATCTATGCATTACAAAAATCCTATTTGTATCTTCAAACTTGATCTTGTGATTCTTGTTGCCTTGATGACTTGTATTCTCCCATTGAAGTCCCTTTGTTGCCGACTGGAATTATAATCTGAGATCTTTTCCCTTTTCTCTAGGTGGAGTCCAGATTGCTGAACTCGACCTATAACATGAGATGCTTTCCTTTTCTCCAGGTGGACGCCTGATTACCGACACTTACATTGTTTCCTTTCCTTAAAACTGGTGTTGTTCTCCCTTGCTCTCCAGGTGATCGCATGATTGCAAAAACTTTAGTTGTATTCCCCTACTTTCTAGGTGGGCGCCTCATTGTTGAACTTTGAATTGTATTCCCGTGCTCTCCAGGTGGGCGCCTGACTGATAAACTTGAATTTTATTCCCTTGCTCTCCAGGTAGGCGCCTGACTGCTGAACTTGAGTTTTATTCCTGTGCTCTCCAGGTAGGCGCCTGACTGTTGAACTTGAATTGTACTCCCATGCTCTCCAGGTCGGCACCTGACTGCTGAACTTGAATTGTACTCCCGTGCTCTCCAAGTGGGCGCCTAACTGCTGAACTTGAATTATATTCCCATGTTCTCTAGGTGGGCGCCTAACTGCTGAACTTGAATTGTATTCCCATGCTCTCCAGGTGGGCACCTGACTGCTGAACTTGAATTGTATTCCCATGCTCTCCAGATGGGCTCCTAACTGCTGAACTTGAATTGTATGCACGTGCTCTCCATGTGGGTGCCTGACTGTTGAACTTGAATTGTATTCCCATGCTCTCCAGGTAGGCGCCTGCTACTGAACTTGATTTGTATTCCTATGCTCTCCATGTGGGCGCCTGACTGCTGAACTTGAATTGTATTCCCGTGCTCTCCAGGTGGGTGCCTGATTGCTGAAATTGAATTTTATTCACGTGCTCTCCCGGTGGGCGCCTGACTCCTGAACTTGATTTATATTCCCGTGCTCTCCAAGTGGGCGCCTGACTGCTGAACTTGATTTGTATTCCCGTGCTCTCCAGGTGGGCGCCTGACTACTGAACTTGAAATGTATTCCCTTGCTCTCCAGGTGGGCGCCTAATTGCTGAACTTGAATTGTATTCCCGTGCTCTCCAAGTGGGCGCCTGACTGTTAAACTTGAATTGTATTCTCGTGCTCTCCAAGGGGGCGCTTGATTGCTGAACTTGAATAGTATTCCCGTGCTCTGTAGGTGGGCGACTGACTGCTGAACTTGAATTGTATTCCCGTGCTCTCCAGGCGGGTGCCTAACTTGAATTGTATTCCGTGCTCTCCAGGAGGGCGCCTCACTGCTTAACTTGAATTGTATTCCCTTGCTCTCCAGGTGGGCGCCTGGCTGCTGAAATTGAACTGTATTCTCGTGCTCTCCAGGTGGGTGCCTGACTACTAAACTTGAATTATATTCCCATACTCTCCAGGTGGGCGCCTGACTGCTGAACTTGAATTGTATTCCTTTACTCTCCAGGTGGGTGCCTGACTGCTTGAAATGTGGGTGCCTGACTGCTGAACTTGAATTGTATTCCCTTGCTCTCCAGGTGGGTGCCTGACTGCTGAACTTGAATTGTATTCCCATGCTCTCCAGGTAGGCGCCTGACAGCTAAACTTGAATTGTATTCCCGTGCTCTCCAGGTGGGCGTCTGACTACTGAACTTGAATTGTATTCCTTTGCTCTCCAGGTGGCCACCTGGTTGACAAAACTTCAATTGTATTCCCTTGCTCTCTAGGTGGGCGCCTGATTGCTGAAACTTGAACTGTTTCTCCCTGTTCTCCAAGTGGGTACTTGATTTCAACAAAAATAGATAAAATAAAGAAAATTTTCTGCCCCAATTTGGTAGTTGGGCACATATGTGAGTGTTAAACTGAATTATGTTACCAAATATTCTAAGAATTTGAAAGCTAGGTCCCGTTATCCAGGGGGGTCCTAACAACTCTTAATTAAATAATAGTTTTAAATCTAAACTATATCATCTAAAGTTATTACTTCTGCTATATCTTGTTATCTAAGCAGATCTTAAAACTACTCCCCATTATCCAAAATGGTCCTAAAAATCAAAATCAAGTCTTATCTTAAAAGTGACAATTTTTACGGCTGAATTACACTACCCTATAACATAGCTTACGCTAAATCTTGTTATCTAATGTAAATCTTGAAGCTAGGTCCCAGTATTCAGGAGGGTCCTGAAAACTCATAATTGAATTATATCTCATGTATGCAAACTTTGAAGCCAACTTATATTCCTTTGGGGTACATTTATGCTAGATGTTGCTGCTCATGATTGCTTTGTATTTTAATCTAGGTCCCATTTTCCAGGAGGGTCCTGAAAATTTACGGTCATACATGTCTGGTGCTTGCTTTTCCCCTACGGAGGGTTTCTCCGAAATAAATGAAATTTCCTGCCTCTGTTTCAATCAAAGACAAATCTTGTAAGTCTAAAATGTGGTGGTTAGTTTGTGGCATTCTTGCTGAAGGTGGCCTCTCCGCTGTCGTGTTTATTTTTAACTGGCTTCCTCCAACTGGCCAAGAACCGCTTGATTTTCCGACTAACTTTCAACCCCCATGACTTTGGATGAACCGAGTGTTCTATACCCAAATTATTGTGTTACATCTCTGACCCATCTATTTGAACCTCTGCACCTCCCACGAAATTACCAAACCATTTTACTGATGGACTTTCCACTGACTTTTTATATCCCATTTCACATCGTACTATCTTTAGCAATGCCTTGACTGCCCTGTGCCTTGTTCAACTTTTGAATTTGGTAGTAAGCTTTGAAATCCCTTCTCATTTGCTTAAACGTAATTGGCATTGGAAACATCTTAGAGAAGCAAACCCAAAAGAAATGAAATGCAATGACTTTTGCGAGTTAGGGATAGGAAAAATCGAAAATCGGAAGACTGTTTGAAGGGGAAAAAGAAAAGAGACTTGTCTGAGTGGAGCAGCTGGAACCAACGATCATGACATGCATTTTGGATCAATCGACCCGGTCTGTCCAACCAATCAGCTTTCAGTTGTCGTACTTTATTCCCTGAGATCCTCAGAACCCAATTTCTTCACCAAAACCTTGTCCTTGTTCGTCTTGTGGTACCTCAAAGGGTTTTCACCAACAAACCTCTCTCATTTGTTTATCTCTCAACCCACAATTGCCTCAAGGTGCCCGTGAGGGTTTTCACAAATAAGACTCTCTCATTTTTGATTTCTCTTATCTCACGTCGCCTTACGGTGCCCGTGAGGGTTTTCACCAATAAGACTCTATCATTTTCATTATTTTTTTGCTTGGACCGGAGTGTTGTCCCTGTCATGAATCACCTCTACTTGCTCGACTTGGCATCTCTTAAAGACTGATCGGAAGGTCTTTGTTTGGACCGTAATATGGGTTTTTGGATGGGGTTACAAAGAAAAGGTATCAAAAGGCTCAAAAACAATTCAGATGGGTTCAAAATTACAACTTTAGAAATAAAATTTCTTATAACAACCACAACTTCTGCCATAGTTTTTTTGTTTGGGACCGAACCGTGAGGCTGCCTACGTATCCTTAAAAGGAATCAGGTCGAACGTAGTTCATGACATAGGAATTACTTTGTTGTTGTGATTTTTTGTTTCTTTTTCTTCTTTTTTCTCTTCTTCTTTTTTCTTTCTTCCTTTTCTCTTTTTGTTGTTTTGTTGTTTTTTCTTTTTCTTCTTCTTTTTTTTCTTCCTTCTTCCTTTTTTTCTTCTCTCTTTTTTCATTCTTTTTCTTTTCTCTTTTTCCTTTACTTATCTTTCATACTTGTGTTTCTAATCTTTGCTACTGATTCCGAAAGAGGGGAATGAAAAGAAATTAATAAGACTCCAAAAAGGGTAACAAAGGATAAAGTGTTTAGATAGCAGAACAAAATGCCTTCGTTATTCCAATCTTCAAAATATGCCAAGACAAACAAATATAATTTAACCAAAGAAGATCATACATAATATCTCTTGACCGCATCGGAATTAATGCCTATTTATACACACTTTCCTTCTATATCTTTTAAATACAAAGCACCATTTGACAACACTCTAGTTACGATGAACGGCCCCTGCCAATTTGGGGCGAACTTGCCTTTGGCCTCAGCCTGATGTGGAAGGATACGCCTCAACACTTGCTGACCCACTTCGAACTTCCGTGGATGCACCTTCTTATTGTATGCTCTTGCCATTCTCTGTTGATACAACTGGCCATGACCCACTGCTGCCAATCTCTTCTCATCGATCAAACTCAATTGTTCCATGAAGGTTTTGACCCACTCATCATCATCAATTTCGGTTTTTGCGACAATCTGAAGGGATGGGATCTCCACTTCCGTGGGTATCACTACCTCGGTGCCATACACCAGCAAATAAGGAGTTGCCTCTATTGAAGTACGAACAGTAGTTCGGTAGCCCACCAATGCAAAGGGCAGCTTTTCATGCCACTGTCTGGAACCCTCCACCATTTTCTGAAGTATCTTCTTTATGTTCTTGTTGGCCGCCTCGACTGCTCCATTCGCCTTGGGGCAGTACGGGGTGGAGTTGCGATGTGTAATCTTAAACTACTGACATACCTCTTTCATCAGATGACTATTGAGATTAGCACCATTTTCTGTAATGATCACCCTTGGTAACCTAAACCGACAAATGATATTTGAGTGCATAAAATCGACCATCGCTTTCTTGGTTACAGACTTGAACATTTTATCCTCAACCCACTTGGTGAAATAATCGATGGCCACCAGAATGAACCTGTGCCCATTTGATGTTGCTGGCTCAATTAGCCCAATGACATCCATGCCACACGCAACAAAAGGCCACGGTGAAGACACTGTGTGCAATTCAGATGGTGGAGAATGAATCAAATCTCCATGCACTTGGCACTGATGACACGTGCGCACGAAGGTGATAAAATCTCGCTCCATAGTAAGCCAATAATAACCTGCTCGGAGAATCTTCTTTGCCAGTACGTACCCACTTATGTGTGGTCCACAGACTCCAGAATGTACTTCGATCATGATAGTTGTGGCCTGTCTAGCATCGATGCACCTCAACAATCCAAGATCCGGAGTCCTTTTGTACAAAACTCCTCTGCTGAAGAAAAATCCGCTTGCCAACCGCCAAATTGTTCTCTTTTGATCACTTGTGGCTTGTATTGGATACACCCCCTTCCTGATATATTCCTTGATATCATAAAACAAGGCTCACCATCAAGTTCTTCTTCTACCATATTACAGTAAGCATGCTGATTTCGGACCTGAATATGCAAAGGGTCCACATAAGCCTTATCTGGACAATGTAACATTGACGCATAGGTAGGCAAAGCATCAGCAACCTCATTATGGATCCTTGGAATATGCCTGAACTCTACTGATCGAAACCATTGAAAAAGATCATGCAAACATTGCCGGTATGGTATGTGTTTTAAATCCCGTGTTTCCCATTCTCCTTGAATCTGGTGCACCAGAAGGTCCGAGTCTCCCAAGACTAAGACTTCCTGGACACCCATGTCTGCAGCTAACCTCAAACCCAAAATGCATGCCTCGTACTCAGCCTTGTTTTTAGTGTAATAGAAACGAAGTTGAGCCGTAACAGGGTAGTGATTCCCTATTTTAGAAATAAGTACAGCTCCTATCCCAACGCCTTTCGTGTTAGCAGCTCCATGAAAGAAAATTTTCCAACCTGGTTCTTTAACTTTTCCCAACTCATCAATGTGCATTACCTCTTCATCAGGGAAGTACGACTTCAAAGGCTCATATCCTTCATCAACTGGATTCTCGGCCAAATGGTCGGCCAATGCCTAGGCTTTCATCGCAGTCCGGGTCACATAGATGATGCCAAATTCTATAAGCAGGATCTTCCAATTTTCTAGCCTCCCTGTAGGCATAGGCTTCTAAAAGATATACTTTAGCGGATCCAACCAAGAGATGAGGTAAGAAGTGTAAGATGACAAATAGTGCCTCAACTTCTGTGCTACCCAAGTTAGGGCGCAACATGTCCTTTCCAGGAGAGTGTACTTAACCTCATAAGATGTAAACTTCTTGCTGAGACAATAGGTGGCCTGCTCCTTCCTGTCGGTGTTGTCATGCTGACCCAACACACAACCAAATGAATTGTCCAAAATCGTCAAATACAGAATCAAAGGTCTCCCTGGTTCTGGTGGCACCAACACAGGTGGGTTTGAAAAATACCCCTTTATCTTATCAAATGTTTCTTGACACTCATATGTCCACTTAACCGCAACATCCTTCCTCAATAGTTTGAAGATAGGCTCACAAGTTGTCGTAAGCTGAGTAATAAACCTGCTGTTGTAGTTCAGCCTCATTAATAACCTCATTACCTCAATCTTATTCCTCGGAGGTGTCAATTCTTGGATAGCTTTAATCTTTGACGGGTCCAATTCAATACATCGATGGCTGACTATTAATCCCAACAATTTTCCAGACGGCACACCGAATGCGTATTTTGCAGGATTGAGCTTAAGATTGTACCTGCGAAGCCTTTAGAAGAACTTTCTCAAATCTTTGACATGGTCAGACTGCTTTCTAGACTTTACGATCACATTATCCACATAAACCACGATCTTCTTGCGTATCATGTCGTGGAATATGGTCGCCATTGCACTCATGTAAGTTGCCCTAGCATTTTTCAAACCGAAAGGCATGACCCTGTAGCAGTATGTTCCTCGCGGCGTGATGAATGCCGTATTTTCTGCATCTTCTTCATCCATTAAGATCTGATGATAGCCCGTATAGCAATCCACAAAATATCCAATCTCATGTGTGGCATAATTATCAATCAAAATATGGATATTTGGCAGTGGAAAGTTATCTTTTAGGCTTGCCTTGTTGAGATCACGATAATCAACACACACACTGGTCTTACCATCCTTCTTTGGCACCGGTACAGCATTGGCTAACCAAGTTGGATACCGCATGACTCAAATAACCTTTGCATCAAACTACTTTGTAAACTACTCTTTAACCTTTATACTCATGTCAGTTTTATACTTCCTCAACTTCTGTTTGACGGGAGGAAATGCCGGGTCAGTGGGCAATTTTTGGACCACCAAGTCAGTGCTTAAACTCGGCATGTCGTCATATGACCATGTAAAAATATCTTTGTACTCAAACAATGCTTTGATTATCTCTTCCCTCATTTACGGTTCAAGATAGACACTTATCTTAGTTTCCCTAATATTATCGGGGTCCCCTAAATTGATTACTTCTGTATCACTCAAGTTAGGTTTGGGTTTTTCTTCAAAATGGCTTAGTTCTTTACTAACCTCTTCAAAGGTCTCATCCTCATCATATTCTGATTCATCATCACATTCTATTTATTGAATTATTATTTCAGAATTATGGCTTTTAAGACTGGGCCGAAGATTCCTCATGCATGTCATGTCATTGAAACAAGAATAAAAAGAACTGTACAAAGGAGAAAAGAAAAATAAAAACAAAAACTATCAGGAATGACGAAAAAGGAAAATTGCATTTCATTGAAATTAAAAGATAATAAGGTTTATACATCCAAATGGATGGAACATAGAATATGAATTATAACCCTGGAATAATCCAGACAAACTGAAAGAAAATCAAAGCAAACTATCAAAACTCCTTCCTGGTGGGGAGAGGAGTAGCTTCCCAATTGTTAATCTTTGCACCAAGCCCAAAAAATTGCACACCCGCCTTGATAGGACCCTGTCCAACTTCTACCATGTTCACATCATCGAACAACTTCTCGAACCTTTCAAGCAACTCCTTATCAGGACCAACCACAGAATTGGGAACTGTTGTTACTGGGCATTTCTTGGTGTCGGGCCTGACAAATGATCTTGAGAGACATGGGACAGGCTTCGGGAGGACCCATGCCCTTTGTTTCAACTTTCTGGCTCTTTTCACGTCTGCAATTGTGGGCTTGTACCCCAAACCAAATGTATCCAAGTTTTTGGTAAGAGACACTGGCTGTACGATACCTTTTAGAGATGCACCCAAACCCTTGCCAGGTATAATACTATTTTTCAACATTTCAACGACTACCATGACTGATGCGGCAGCTACCTTCAGAATTGGAACGCACTTCCCTTCTGGAATTTTCTCGACCAATACCGTGTCAAAAACCTGATAGACCCATAGCCCCTTGTCATCCTCAACCTCAATGAACGGTACAATGGCATCACGGTGGGCACATAAATTATCCTCGCCGTGCACAACGATTTCCTACCTATCCCATTCAAACTTTACCATCTGATGCAGAGTAGACGGGACTTCCTTAGCGGTATGAGTGCAGGGTCAACCCAATAGCAGATTGTAAGAAATAGCCACATCTAGCACCTGGAATTCCATGGTAAATTCAACTAGTCCGATTGTCAGCTCGAGCACCATGTCACCAACTGAATCTTTCCCTCCACCGTCGAATTCCCGAACGCAGATACTATTCTTGTGAATTTTTTCATCAACCACTTTCAACTTGTTCAGAGTAGAGAGAGGGAAAATGTTCGCACTGGAATCATTGTCGACCAATATCCCGGTTACCATGAAATCTTCATATTTCGCCATAAGATAAAGGGCTCTATTGTGCTCAGTACCCTCCACGGGCAATTCATCATCAGAAAAAGTGACTCTGTTTACCTCAAAAATCTTGTTAGCTATCTTTTCCAAATGGTTTACTGAGATTTTGTCCGGAACGTGAGCCTCGTTCAGGATTTTCATCAAGGCCTGACGGTGCTCGTTTGAATGGATTAACAATGACAACAGTGAAATCTGAGCAGTCCTCTTCCTCAACTGCTCCACAATGGAATAGTATTGCACTTTCATCTTTCTCAAGAACTCTTCTGCCTTTTCTTCTGTCATAGCTTTCTTCACTAACACTGGGTTATCTTTGGAGGTTTTGGCTTTTCTTAACTCTTCGGGGGCAAAGCATCTCCTCGACCGAGTCAATCCATGGGTCTCACAGACTTCTTCTTTAACTTCTTTTCCTTTGTAAGTCACTATCACCCATTCATAATTCCACGGGATGGCCTTGTTGTTGACTATTGGCAACTGAGTTACCGGCTTGATAATGAAGGATATGTGCGGGTCCCCTCCATAACTACAATAGGATTGTTCGCCACTCTTTGCACAACCACTTTTGCTCTTTCTTGTTTTATTACAACATCACTTGAGGACCCCTTCTTGACTACCACAGAGGGTTCACTATTTGCCCCGTTTAACTTGATCACTGACTTCTCACTTGTTGACTTTTCAACCGGCCTGGCTTCACTAGATCGAATCATCATGATGGTCTACGAAGGCTTCTTAGGCTCCCCTCCCATATGCACTATCTCGATCATATTTGTCTTATGATGGGCCGGTAATGGGTTCTGGTTGATATTGGGCGCTTCCGAAGCTTGGACTTCAATCCAATTGGTATCAATAAGCTCTTGAATATCTGTTTTCAATTGCCAGAATTTCTCTGTGTTATGCCCCGGAGCACCAGAACAATATTCGCAACTTACAGAATGATCAAGATTTCTCAGGGGAGGATTTGGCAGCTTTGGCTCGATCGGTCTCAGCATACCTAACTGTCTCAACCTGTGGAAAAAATTAGTTTAGGACTCTCTCAATGGAGTGAATGTTTTCCTCTTCTGAAACCTCTCATTCTTAAATGCTTGATTAGGCTAGAAACCTAATGCAGGGGGTTTCGGTAGGCTCTTGGTGGTGGATAAGCATTTTATGGAGCTAGGTAGGTATTTTTTGGGACTGGTGCATGCCATTGTGCGTGGGCCGGAGGGTGGCTGTATGTTTGGGCATGGTAGACAGAAATTTGGGGGTCTGGTGGTGGGTAGTAGTGTTGGGGTGGATTATACGGGATATGGGGGTAGGTTTGGTAGTGGGGTAGAGGCTGATTATAGTGGTGGGTTGAACCAATGGGTTTGAAGCAAACTCCTGAATCAATCGTTGGTACATCCTGTTTCTTCTTCTTTCTAATTACTCCCCCGGTTCCACTTTAATAGCCTGGGTGGTTGCCTTAATAGTCGAATAGCTCATGATTTTATTTGTCTTGAGCCCTTCTTCTACCATACCGCCCATCTTCACAACTTGATTAAAGGACTTGACTATAGCTGATACCAGATGACCATAATAAGTTGGTTCTAAAGCTTGCAGATAGTAATCTACCATTTCACTTTCTTTCATTGGAGGGTCCACCCTTGCTGCCTGCTCTCTCCACCGAAAACCATACTCTCTGAAGCTTTCATTGTGCTTTTTCTCAATCTTTGTCAAGGACAGTCAATCGGGAATAATCTTGAGATTGTACTGGAAGTGACAAGCAAATGCCTGGGCTAGATTATCCCATGTGTACCATCTTCCATGATCCTACTGATTATACCATTCCAGCGCTGAACCACACAAACTCTGACTAAAATACGCCATCAGCAACTCGTCTTTCCCTCCAACTCCCCTTATTTTGCTACAAAAACCTCTCAAATGTGCCACTAGATCACTGTGCCCATCATACAAATCAAACTTGGGCATCTTAACCCTACCGGCAATTGCACATCTGGAAACAGACATAGATCTTTGTAAGCCACACTTACTTGACATCCCAGACCCCGCATGTCTATGAATGACTGTTCCAAGCTTTTAACTTTCCTGAACATCTCCTTCTGTTCATGATTTTTAGATGGTTTTTCGATTTCCACAGGGAGATCAAAATGAGGAGTGTAGGAATAAGATTCTGGAACCTTGAAAAAGGGCTCTGGGGGGGGGGGGTAATAATGGTTATCATGGGCTTGGAACAAAGGCTTGCTGGAGGATCTCTGGAGTGTAGCAGGTGGGTGCCACGAAGACAGGAGTGGCTGGTGGAGGAGGGTATGGAACTGGTTTGGGTGGTAGAGCTGGTGGTGTTTGGGAGGTGGTGCTCTGGTAGTGCTGTAAATGGGAAAGCTCGAGGATGAATCAGTAGCAGGAGGTTCCTGAGACTGAGCCAATAGCAGGATGAAGGTAGGGTTGGCTGGGTAAGCTGATGGTGGTCGCCTTTTTGTCCATGCCTGGTACATTTCGGCCATCTGTTGTTTCAGCTTATACATCTCTTCTTTCATCATATTAACATCCAACTCCTCCACCTCTCTCGAAGGATCGATGACACTTGCATCAAGCTCATGGTAGGCCATGATCAACTTGTTTTTGGATTGGGTTGTATGGGTGAGTTGCCAGAATGCCACAAAAACTAACCACCTGCCTGTTACTTGATGGGAACAATAAACTTGTTAGCGATCAAGGTTTAACATATAGGTTACCGCATATTTAGGAACTGAATGCACTAAGTAGTTAACTGTTTCTATTATGCACTTTATCGGTTGCTTGCGTCATCTCGACTTTTCCTTATTTCCATTTGCAACGTCTCTTTTCTCTTTTTTTTTCAGCCATGCCTTTCTCTGCTTGATTTCTCTTTGTTTTTATTCTCTCATTTCTCTCTCTTGTTTTTCCATTGTTTCCTTCTCAGGGTTTCTTATTTTCTCTCTCATTTATTTTCTTTTTCTCTCTTGTTTTTACTCTTTTCTTTTCTTTTTATCACTCTTTTGGGTTACGATCGAATCCTATGTAGATTGCCTACATATCATGACCCCGCATGAATCAGACCAAGCGTAGTTCTAGAGGTCAAGGTAAAAATAAATAACCAAAATATTTTGGGATTTTCAAAATTTTCATAAAATAAATTATTTGATTACAACGACTCATCTTTCTAAACTTCAACTATAAACACCAACAGACACGAAAAAGGAAACTGACAGACTCCAACAGAAAGATGACAATACAGACTTAAGAACAAACTAACAGACTCCGACTGAAAGAAAATACAGACTCGAAAACAAACTGACAGACTCCAATAGAAAGAAAATATAGACTCAAATGAAAATCATGAATACATACTCCTGGGGCCCGTGGGACATCATTCGGTCTCGCACCGGGCCTATATGAGAGATTCCCCTGCAACCGCTCCAAATCACACATTATCTGGCGAACAAACGTCATCACTGCAGCGAAGAAAGTGGTACAAGTCATGTCCTCGCACGCTTGGTATTTCACGACAATGTAGTCGGCAATGGCTTTGATCCTCTCTCAGATTCTACCCTTTTCCTGAAGCAAACACCCGACCTGTTGATTCCTGGCTTCCAACACTTAAGTGTCGTGATGGTTTTGGATTTGCAAGTGTTGTATTTATTCCTCCATTTGAGCCATCAAATTATAACAGTGTTCCCTATCAGCTTTAAAGTCTTTGACCTACTTGGCCGCCTCATTCTCAAGGGTAGTTACTTTTCTCTTCAGATTGGTGATTGTCCCTTCATAATTCCTTTTCATTTGTTGCACAAACCGTGCCCGCCCTTCTGTATTTTTTGCCAATTGAGCTCGGACTTTCACTAGATTGGCCTCAGACTTTTCTAGGTCATCTTGACACGCAAGGGCTTTCTTTCTCAGACTGTTTATAAGCCTCTCATCCGATCGACTTCTTTCCGGATTTCTAGCAGCTATTCTCATCTTCTGGATTTGTGCTTTGAGGGCTTCACTTTCTTGAGTTAGCCTTTTCTTTTCACCTTCATCTGCGGCCGCCTGGATACTATTGCCAAACTGGAGGTCCTTGATTTTCCCTTCCAACTTACTTATTTTAGCCCTATAGCTTTCTTCTTTTGCTAACCAGCCTTATTGCTCTTGCAAGTCGTTGGTGTATTATTGGACATGAGCTCTCTTAGTAGGTCTCTCGGGAATTTGAAACCTTTTGTCGAACCAAATAACATACTTGGGATCTACCTCGCCTCTGGCTAAATCCCGAACCATGGTCTTAGGTTCAAGAAATCTGCAGTGATTCTACACCTGGCAAACTCTTCCTTATGGAAAGATGAACTTTGGGACCAATTCTATGACGTGTTTACTCAAATCCTCGTCGTAGGGAATGATTTGAAATCTGCCCAGTTGGCGCAACACTCTATGAGGAGCATATGGCCGGATGCTCGTAATGCCCATAAGGAGAAGGTAACACACTTTTGCTGACATATATACTGCTTTGGTGACAGGAAGCCATCCAAATGCCCGCTCAATTTTATTAGCAGTCAAAGAATTCAAGAGTGCAAACCAAGCCTCAACACCCTCAGGAAAAGCAATACCCACCATTCGGCTTTCAAATTCATCGATGCATTTCAAACCGATCATACCCTGGATCATATATCCGACGTAGTGGCAGAGATGCTCCTGTATCCACAATTATAGTAGTAAGTTGCAACCTTGGAAGAACTTTCCCCCTTCCCGACAAATGGTCAAAGCTTGATAAATCTCAAACAAAATTAGGGGAACCAAAGTACCATTAGCTCTCTTGATTGCAACATCAACCATTCCTACGAGGCCCAACTCTATGATGCCGTCATCCCGTGGAAAGATTACAGTACCCAAGAATGTTGCTATAAAAACTAGACCTCGCCTTCCCTCCCAATTATTTTTGTGAGCACGTGATTTTTGCCCCAAGCAAATTATTCCAAAAAATATATGCAAAATGATTTTTGTGTGGTAACTTGTTGATAATTATGTAGGAAATACCAATGTTTGTTAACAAAATACATTTTGTGTTAATTAGAAAATACCAAAAATAGGGAAATTACTCTTTAATTCTAGAAAATTAGAAAAATTAAAAGGAAAATACAGAGAAAATGTGAGTAATAATAAATACAGAAGTAATACAAAAATACAGAAAAAAATAAATAAAATTATAATACAAAAATACAAGAAGATATAAGGTATAATACAAAGTAAAAATACAATATATAAAATATTTGGGCCAAAACAACAAAATCAGTGGCCCAATGAATTAACACAAGAGACCAGGCCCAAATCAAAAAAAAAAAAACCGGGCAGCCTACATAAACTAAAACGACATCGTTTCAAGCGAGCGAATCTGGACCGTTAAAAATATGATCAAACGACCTAGGAATAGCAATTGCATAATAATTAAAACGACGCCGTTAGTCATAAATGAACAGGACCGTTCAATTGGCTAATCTAACGGACGAAATTGAGGGCCTCATTTAACCATACGCCGTCGTTTGATAGCAAATGAATCCTGGCCCTTCAAGCTGACTTGATCTAACGGTTGGAAATCATCCTCACATTTTAAATATATCAATACACCTGATGTGTATTGTATTCATTTCCCCCTTTTTACCTTCTTCCCCATCAGAAACCCTAGCCGCCATCAATCCCCCCTTCTCTCCACTTGGACCATCGGAACCCTACCGGTGGTTCAACTCCAGTCGTCTTCTCCGACTAACCTTCACACCCCTGAACCCTTTTCTCCTTTTCTTTCACCCCATCACCATGACTCCAACCAAAGACCCCTCTTTCTGTTCAAATCTAGAGAAAACAAGTCGGCGGAACCCTAGCCGGCAACCATCAACCTTTGAATCACCCTCCACCTTTAACACCCCAGGATCATCTCTTCATCCTCTTCCACCCCCACAAGGTGGAATCCCTCGAATAAGCTCCAAATCCTTCGAATCTTGAAAAGTATTCCGCTAGAACCCTACTCCGGCGGATACACTTCATCCAAAAGCCACCCCATCAAGCCCCAGAACTCTTAACCAAGATCTTTTTACAAAAAATAAGACTCGAGGAGTCTGTTTGGAAGTCCAACAGCCAAGAAAAATAGCTCCTGAATTCCTGATGACCGTAAAATCAAGAACAAGAAAGAAAATGAAAAGAAGAAGGGAAAAATAGAAAGAAAAGGAAAAGGAAAAATATACGAAAAGAGCTAAGTACCCAAAACCCATTCTCTCTACTTGTGCTTTTGTGTCTCAAATTCTTCTACTCCTTCTGTTTTTGAGTTTTCTGGAGTCTGTTACATGTTCAAATCCTACTCTTCTATCATGAATACCTTGCTATGTGCTTACATGCTTCTTTCATGATTTAAGTCATGTAGATAAATTGCATGCTTTATAACCGATTAAAGGTCTTACTTGAATAGTTCTAATTCTGATTGAACAATTCTGTTAATGGATTCAACCTATATCCATTTTTGTCCTCTGAATCTTGTTAATCGAATGGTTAATCACTATGTGGCTATATCTGTAAGATGTTTAATGCTGGCTGTTATTGCAATATAATTTTTTCTGACTTTTGGCTTCTTCTGAATTTTTGGTTAATTGGGTAATTAGTCTTAGTTGGCTATGTCTGAAAGACTGTCTAATGTTGGCTATTTCTGCAACATAGAGTAAATAAGAAGTTTAATTGGCTACTTAGTCTAAATTGACTATGTTTGTGAGAATGTTCAATATTGGCCATTTGTGTAATTCGATTCTGAATTTGACCTATAAAGTTCTGACTAATTAAAAGGGCTATTTGTTAAATACAATACTGAGTTTAACACTCAAGGTATAATTGACCTAAAGGTTGGTCGGGTAAATAAGAATAAAAGATAGGGGTAAAAGGGGAAAGGGTAAATGGTATTCTGGAAACAAGTTGAAAAGGCTAAGGGTATTAAAGACAAATCTGCTTGGTTTTGATGTAATTAGTTAAGTATTAAAGGGCATTTTAGGTATAACTAAAGGGTAAATAGGTAGAAAACACTAGCAAGTGAGGGTAATAAAGGCATTTACACCTAAATGGAATAATATAGAATACACTAGAACCTTCTAGCAGGGGTCCAAGTGTATTCACGGTTAATTCACATATACCAAACTGAAAATAGTTAAAAAGAGTAGGGGTGGAAAATCTGAATATCTAATTCAAATTTCCCTCCCATTTTTGCTCTATAAATAGGCCCCTTTAGGACATATTGAGAGGGTTCTGATTTTTGAATTCTGAGTTCCTTAGCTCAGGTTCAGAGGATTTGAAATCTGAAATACACTGAAAATACTGCTACTGTTTCATTGCTGCTGTGCGAGTGATATTTTGGGTTTCTGTTATTCTGATCGCTGTTCTCTATCATTTGGTTGAATTCATTGGGTCTTCTACTCTGAAATCGAGCTTGTTGCTGTGTTATATTGCATTCATTGCTGTTGTTACTTGGATTGCTGCCTATTACTGATCTTCCTCTTCTTCTACATCCTAGAACTCATCGAATTCTCTTCTCAATTTGACCAGGTACACCACTGATTCTCGAAGATGTAATCGAAGTTCTAGAGAAATAAAATACACATTAAACCTTGTTGTATTTTAATACTGCTCTATTTATAGTGAGAAGTACTTAGAAATCATGTAATTCGTTAGGCATTTATTGTATAATTGGGACTTGGACTGTTTGAACTGTGATTTTGAGATTGGTAGTTTTGTAGAAACATTAATTAGACGATAATATAGGAAAATATAGAATAGATTAGTTTTAAAAATAATCACCTAGACTTGTAGGTTCAAATTGGTTGAAATCAAATTGAGAACTGTTAATTTTCATTTGTTTCTGAAATTAAGAAGTGAATACGGAAGCTTAGAGCACTTTCGTTGTTTAAAGTTTTCTGGATTAGTGACTGTCAATAAATACTGAAGTAATTAGAAGCATTTATCTCATAATACTGAGGTGTTAAATCTGTTTAATTTTTGTGTTAATTTTGAAGTGCGATGATCCTATTTGAATTCGTTTAACTTCAAAAACTGATAGGAAACATGAACATAATGATATCCAGGAGTTAATTGAAAATATGCAACTGTATAATTAATTTAGACATTTCTAAATGACAATTGCAACTAAGTAGTCTCAAACCTGAACACGCACATATGTTAGTATAATTTGACTGATATAAGTTTGATTAATAGATAGACGAATAAGATCAGAGTTACACCCTACTGAATTAGTATTATTTGTATTAAGTTGGCTTCAAATTCAACTGTTAGTGTTAACGAGATTGGGCAAATAGAAACTGGAATCAGTTATGAAAGCTTTTGAGCCCAATGGACTTGAATTCGTAATTTTGGACTGGACTTTAAATAGCCTGATGCACATTGGTGCATTTCTGTTTAATTAGTTCAAATTCCAGGCCCAATAACATGTGATGGCCTGGATCCGCAAACGGTAATAAGAACTGTTAGAAAGATATTAATAGCTATTAAGGGAAAAACAAGTGATAGAGAACTTAGTACAATATAGGTTGACCTTTAAAATTTAATGAGATGAATCCCGTCATAAAATAGACAAACGGGGTCCTCAAATAACAGCTACAATAATTTAGATATCGGAATGATCGTTTAGCTAATTCTACGATCTTTCCCAAAGACATAGACACCGTTAGGCACAATTTTAATATACATTCTCATGAACGGTGCACATTTATGTGACCCAAATCCCACTCCCAACGAAGTCGAAATGTATCCAAAGCCATAAGCGTACTGGTACGGTGTGGTTAAAGAATGCATTTTCACGACGTTGTAATTCTTAAAATTTGAAAAAAAGCGGAACATTAATATACATGGTTAACAACATACAACTGGAATCAGATAAAAAAATCAAATTCAACAGTTGAGCGACCGTGCTAGAACCACGGAATTCGGGAGTGCCTAACACCTTCTCCCGGGTTAACAGAATTCCTTATCCGGATTTCTAGTTCGCAGACTGTAACAGAGTCAAACTTTCCTCAGTTCGGGATTAAACCGGTGAGTTGGGACACCATTATATTCTCAAGTGGCGACTCTGAAAAACTTAAATAACTAATCCCGTTCCGATTGTCCTTAAATTGGAAAAAACTCCTTTACACCCTTCCGGGGGTGTAACGTGAAAAAGGAGGTGTGACAGCTCTGGCGACTCTGCTAGGGATAAGAAACCCAGAACTTTGGTTCAGGGTTTAAGAATTCGAGCTCAGTTAATTGCTGTTTTTGATTATATCTAATTTCGCTATATGTTGTTGATCAATGTGCTATGTGTTTACCGCTTTGATATTACGTGAATTGTATATAAAAATTATGCCGAAAACCCTTCTCTTCTTATCTCCGGGGATGTGCTTACTGGTTGGGACTCCCCTTTCTGTTAGTGTCATACCAAAAAATAAGAAAAGAGGTCGGACAAGTTACTAAGCCAGACGATCCCGCGGGTCCCCANGTTGGGTCCGTCTAGGACAGGTGACCTGGATATGAAAAGACCATCATGATTATATGTTGCATTTATTTGTCTCGGGCCATCATGCTGACCGGTTAAAAAAAATTGAGAGAATGGAAAAGAGAAAATAACAATTGTTGACTTTAGAAAAAAAAAACCGATATTAAAAAAAATATCGAAATTTGGGCGAAATTTTGTGAAAGGATTTATAAATAAGAAAATTGTTGATTTTTAGTAATTTGTTTTTGGGTTATGGAAATAAATAAAAATTATTGTTATTATCAAAATTAAAAAATATAATTGGATTTGCCAATAAAAATAAAAAAAATCTTGTTTTCAAAAAAAAAAAAATATATATATATAGATTGGATATTCAATTTTGCCAAAAAATTAAAAAAAATGGTTTGGTCTAAAAAATAATTTGACCGAACTACGCTGGT